>KZ303542.1:39655-64055 GCA_002705745.1 Coemansia reversa NRRL 1564 | reverse complement strand
CAGCCCAAGCCGGCTGGGGCTTCTCAGCTTATGTCGCCACCATCCACTCCCCAGGACAGCAGTGGCGATGAGTTCTCAACCGACCAGTGCAACGGTAGTGTTGGCACTGGGTTTATGGTTTGAAATGAGCACCTGCATGCGTGCGTTAAAGAACTCGATCGCGAACTGTAAAAGGGCGCTAGATGCGCATAAGCGACTCTCAACATACAAGGTTGGTGAGGGTTCTCAGCTATAAACACATTTGTATCTACTTTTTTCATTTGTACATCAGCCCTTCTGGCTGTTCTTTTTTTCCAATAGATTTTAGCATTTTTACAAAAAGTTACTGAAAACAATTAAGCTTTATGTATTTATCCGATTTTATAGTGTTTCAATGGAAATTCTTTGCTAGTCATTTCCATGTTTTATTCTTCGAAATAGAGACTATAAGTAAATCTGTAGACTAGCACTTTGCCTGGTAAAGTAATGAAACAACGTCCTGTTTCAATGCAACGTTGTATTGTAAAGAAAACCCTTGCAACCTGTCTAGCACATATTATGAAGTAGAATGCTTTACGTATGAAGCTTGCCTATTTATCTGACCAAAGAGGCAATAGTTCAAGCAATTCAACTAAAGACAATTATTGAATAATACACTTTCTAAGGTAGTCCTACTACTTGCGCTTTTTATTTTTATTCTTGTAAGTGGCCACCATTTTCTTTACAAAACGAAGAACTCATATGCAGCGTCGAAAAGCGTTGGTACTCAGATACCTTGCTTGCAGCATCTTACGAAATTGATGCTGCGGGCGGAAAACATCTCTGCCATGAGATTAAGCATTATATGCTGGGGAGCTTTTCATTAATAATGTCGAAGGCATGGCAAATGGGCCCAACCTGGCAGGGGCAAGGTTTTTTTTTGTTTTGCAGATTCGTTGTCTGAGACATAGTACATTTAAGACATAAAAAACATCAGTGTTCTTTTCCGCTGCTTGATGCTTTTATAAACTTGGTATTATTGTTTTGGTATTTGTGCATTTATTTTTCCTTAGGGCAGTAATTTCTTACATAAAGATTGTATGGATTTTGACACCTTCAGTTTATATACTGTCGGTGCAAGGATTCCTTTCTTCTTTAAAGGGCTAAGCATTTCTACCAAAAAGAAATGTTTCTCTTTTTAAAAAAAAAACAAAAGAACTGCACTTTATTATTTTTAGCTTTTTGCAAGCAGCAAAGAATGTTTAGACTTGATGTCTTTGTAATTGGTGTTTCCTATAGCCATGGAGTAGGCAAAAACAAAAAAAAACCTTTTTTTCTTCTCTAGACATCTAGAATCATCTATTCTGACTTTTTTTTTTTTTTTTAACATATACTCATTATTAAATAACTAGGATAATTTTTTATGATAGAAGGGTGCTGTATTACAGATACCTGGTGAAATGAGTAATCGTTACTTTAATATATGCCTATGTCCTTCAGTGGAAGGATGGGGCCCTGTTAGCACTAGTCGTCCAATCGATCTAACAACTTGTTTTCAGTTTGGTGTGTTAGTTTTTGGTGTAAATCTGACATTTCTTATTGCAGCCATAATGCGGCTGTGCAAACTTCAATTTTTACCAAATCTTCCACTAAGTCTGGTAATTGGCCGTCTATTCTGGGTAAAGCTGCTTACCTCAGTTACTTCACTGTTTGTTTCTATAGCGGAGCTTTTTATTGTGACCAGGTGGTATCCATATATCAACTCATATACCATTGCTTTAGTATTACAGTCGGTTGCAGTAGCTGTTGCTGTCAAGTTACATTACAAGGAACAACATGTTAGCCGTGTAGCATCTACCTTACTTTTGTTGTTTTGGCTTGCAACAACTCTAGTTTCACTGATACGCCTACGTACTACAGTGATTATGAATATTGTTGAAATACATTATTCTCTGGTTATCATTGCGAATGGCTTATTTGCTATTTCAGCACTAGTATCTTTTATTTTGGAACTCCAACCAAAGCCAATAGTGCTTTTTGAAACAAATGATGGCAACACTATTGGCAGCATGTCGAACAGTAGTAAGGATAATCATGCTACTAGCAATATTTTTGAAGAGCGTGCCAATATATTCTCACGGATGACAGTTTCTTGGATTACGCCATTAATCAAAAAAGGTTATTATAAACAACTGCAGCTTGAAGATACTTGCAGGCTAGACAAGCAGTTTCACCCTAGAGTAGTCACTGAAGTGTTTCAGCACAATTGGCAAGAAGAGCTAGAATCTGGAAAAGCTTCTCTCTTTCGTGCTATTGTGCGCACCTACGGAGCTCAATGGATGCTGTCCGCATTTTATAAGCTTCTTAGGGATCTGGCGACTCTATTGAATCCGCTATTGCTTTCTCGGCTAATTGGATTTGTCATGAAATTCAATACTGACATGGCTGAACCTATAGAATATGGATATTTTTATGCCATTTCTATGTATCTTATTGCTGCAGCCGGGAATACCATATTTCGCTTACATTGGGCTCAAAACCACCGCATAAAAATAAAAATGAGGACAAGTCTTGTGACAGCCATATATCAAAAAGCTATGACCATTTCGAATGATACTCGTCAAAAATATGATTTTGGCAGCATAGTCACACATATGAGCGTCGATGCAGAACGCATTTCTGAGTTTACAACAGTTTCTTCATACCAGCTGATAAGCTCGCCAGCTCGGATTGTTCTCATTATCTATATGCTTTATCAAAAAATGGGCTGGAGTATTGTTGCTGGAATTCTAGTGCTGCTTTCTAGCATTCCTGTGTCTACACACATTACACACAAAATGAAAAAATTAAACAGACTAATTATGAAGCATCGCGATCAACGCATAAAGATAATGAATGAAACTCTTCTGGGGATCAAGGTCGTCAAATTGCATGCCTGGGAGTCATATTTTATTAAATGTATTAACAAGGTGCGAATTGACCTTGAAATGGCAACTATTCGCAGGTATGCTTTGCTACAAGCCTTATTCTCTTTTGTTGTTACGCTGGCTCCATTTATGGTGTCCTTCTCAACATTTGCACTATATAGTCTTGCAGATAGCAAATCTCATGGGCCACTCACTCCACAACTGGTTTTTGTGGCACTTGCATTGTTTAATCTTCTTGAGCTTCCATTAATGTCAGGAAGCAAAGTTGTTGCTGGTTTGTATGAAGCCCAAATTTCAACAAATCGTATATTGGATTTTCTGACATCTAGTGAGGTAGACTGTTCTGCTATTGATCGTAAGCCCTATAACCGTGATAATCCGGATACCGGAAGTGAGGATGTCATGCTATTAGTTAAGGACGGTACTTTTAAATGGCTTTTGGCTGATGTGCCGTCGCTTAGAAACATCAATATTCAATGCAAACGCAATGAATTGGTGGCTGTTGTTGGCCGAGTTGCCTCTGGAAAATCATCACTGGTTTCCGCTATACTTGGTGATATGATTAAATGTTCAGGAAGTGTGTCTATTTATGGCAATGTTGCTTATGTGCCACAGCAACCATGGATTTTGAATGCTACGCTACGTGAAAATATACTGTTTGGAAACGAATATGACCAAGAGTTTTACAAACAAGTTATAGACGCATGTGCACTTCAACAAGATGTGGATGCACTTCCAGCCGGTAACTTGACAGAAATTGGTGATCGAGGAATCACTTTGTCCGGTGGTCAAAAGATGCGTGTCTCACTGGCTCGTGCTGTTTACTCACGTGCTAATATTTATTTCTTTGATGATCCACTAGCTGCTGTTGATGCTCATGTTGGCAAGCACATATTTACTCATGTCTTAGGACCGCAGGGTATACTTCGGTCACACGCTCGTATTCTAATAACCAATGATACTCAGCATCTAAGTGAAGCCAATAGCATTGTCATACTTGAAAACGGAAATATTATTGAGAGTGGCTCATATGACACAATAATGGATAAATCAAGCAGAATATTTGATATTAAAAGTGAGCATTTCGATATCAAAAAAGAAAATAACAGTGTCAACAGTAGTACAATTGGCACAGCATCTATAGAAATGAGATCAGATAGTACTATGTTGTCTAATGCTTCTTCAAAACAGTCTTTAGATAAAACGAATGATAACACTATACACGAAGAGCCAGGCAAAAAAACGCAATGCACACGCAAAGCGGTAGCAGGTGCAGATGCTCAGGACGCTGGGAAAACTACTACTGTAGAATTTATAAATGAAGGTGAGATTATGTGGAGCAAATATTATTCCTACGCCAAGGCATGTGGAATTTACAACACATTGCTATTTCTTGCTGCTTTGGTGTTGGCGTCGGTGAGTAATGTAGGCGCAAACATGTGGCTTAAAAATTGGTCATCCGCAAATATCAGCCACAACACTGAACTTCCTCGAACAATTACATTGGCACATTCTAAAGTTTATTACCTTGTGATCTATGGTGGTCTTGGCTTATTGGGGGCGCTATTGAGTTCACTACGGCTAATTATACTCTGGACCAGATGCTCGGTCAGAGCTTCTGTAAAGATACATCAGGATATGATCAATGGCATTATGCACTCTCCCATGTCATTTTTCGAGGTAACTCCAATGGGCCGCATTCTGAATCGTTTTACGACAGACCTTGTTAGCTGCGATAGGGCCTTGCCAAAGGCGATATCATTAATGTCAAATAAAACAGCCAGTGCAATATCAGCAATTGTGGTCATCATAATATCGACACCGCTGATAATATTTGTACTGATTCCGCTATCATTAATCTATAGAAAATATCAGAAACTTTACATCAACAGCAGCCGTGATCTTAAGCGTTTACAGTCCACTTTGCGTAGCCCTATCATTGCTCATTTTCAGGAAACCACGAGTGGTGTGTCATCAATTCGAGCATATGGACATCAATCACGCTTTATACGAGAGATTGAAAACCGAATGGGTCAGCATATAAGGGTCAACTACACATTCCTAGCTATTAACCGTTGGTTATCGGTTCGATTAGAAAATTTGGGCGATATAGTAATGTTGGGAACTACGTTGTTGTCAATTATATCATTGCACTTTTTTGGTATTGGAAATGCAGGCTTGGTTGGTCTAGGAGTATCCTATGCGCTAAAATTGTCAAATTCACTTAACTGGGCAGTTAGACACAGTAATAACATAGAGAATTCAATGACCAGTTTTGAACGTGCTATAGAATATGCTGATCTTCCATCAGAAGCTCCAAGTGTTATTGAGGATAATCGTCCCAAGCAAGCATGGCCTGCGCAAGGTGTAATAGAGTTTAGAAATTACGCTGCGCGCTACCGTGATGGTCTTGACTTGGCAATAAAGGATCTGTCGTTTCATGTACTACCAAGGCAAAAAGTGGGTATTGTAGGACGTACTGGTGCTGGAAAATCATCGTTAGCACTGTCTCTATTCCGAATTATTGAAGCAGCTAGCGGGCAGATTTTGTTAGATGGTGAGGACATTTCCAAATATGGTTTGTTGGATGTACGCAGTAAGTTGTCTATTATTCCACAAGATCCGACATTGTTTGCTGGTACTGTGCGCGAGAATCTGGATCCATTTAACAGTTACAGTGACCAAAAAATTTGGCGTGCACTGGAGCAGGCACATTTGGCAGATTATATCCGTACCAAGGACGAGCGTCTGGAGTTTATGGTAGCACATGGTGGTGAAAACTTTAGTGGTGGACAAAGGCAACTGATATGCCTGGCACGCGCACTTTTAAAACATGCCAAGGTGTTAGTAATAGACGAAGCTACAGCATCCATAGATAATGAAACAGATAAGCTAACTCAACAAACTATCCGGAGGGAGTTTAAAGATTGCACAGTGCTGACAATTGCACATCGTTTAGACACGGTTATTAATAATGATATGATTTTAGTCATTGATGACGGAAGGCTTGTTGAGTATGATACGCCACAAAATTTACTTGCAAACAAGAATAGCATATTTACTAAACTTTTCCAAGAAACGCAAAGCAAAGCAAGATAGGTTAGCTCTTTTTTTTTTTTTTTTAATAATTGCAAACTTTTATATAACTTTTTAGCATATACCTTTCAAATACTGAATCCAAGCCCATCTACTGTAAAATAAAATAAAATGATAGATGTTGGTATTCCATATGAAGCAATAAACATTTTTTATTTTAAAAATACATTTCTACATTTTTAGGGGGTTTTTTTTTCTAGCGACTGAACGACAAAACTGACCATGTATAATGGTCAGATGAATGGATGATGTCTAATAAGATCTAAGCATTTTATAAGCATTTGTTTATTATTATTATAAAAGTTAATATTTGGTCAAGCAACATTGGCCAGCACATGGCTTGATTTGTAGAATTTAAAGACAATTTATAACTTTTTGCATTAGTTACTTGTATAACAAATGGTTTTGACTAGTTTACAAAATTAAATTAACGAATTTATAATTTATTTTTTTTTAGTTAATTGCAATGGGTAATGTTTGCAGAGATATGTATCGCAAATGCGGACATACATGCAAGTGGAAACAAGGTGAAATATCCAAATCATCCGAATAAAGTAGCATTAGTCGATCATCATGCACAATTCAATTACATTCAATAAACTGGAATGAGAAAATAGCCGCTAAAGTGCGGAGAAAGACATTACTGATAGAATTCAAACATGACAAGTATGTCAAGTTGCTATTATTAATATTTATTTTTTTTGATTAGTGTAAAGTAAATCGTTTAAAGAAAAGAAAGAATGATACAGATTTTTTTTTTAGTAAATTATGCTCGCAGAGCATTCAAAAACAACATTAATAAAGTTGAATGATAGGTGCTGTGAAGCGAAAGTTAGAAAAGGGATTAGGAAAGCAATAGGTCTTTCGTTAGATAGGTAGGCATAAGTTAAAAGTGTTTAGCAAGTGTGGGGTTGGTGTGGAAAAACAAATGGTTCACGCACAGAGAGAGTAAGCAGGAGGAAGATCAGATTGGTAAGGCTGATAGGGTGGTAACAAAAAGGCAGGGTCCTCATCATCAGAGTAGTCAAAGTCAATCAACTCGGCAGCTCTAGACCTACCAATAACTCTTATATTGAGAGCCTTATCCCTAGTAACATCTAGCGAACCTGATTCCACTTGCTCTAAAAGCGGAGCAACCTCGCTAAGCATAATTCCTTGAGGTACAAGAATGCTCAAGACTGGAGGCACAACATCCTCGCCCAACGAAGATGCTGGACGAATAACCAGTTGACGTTCTGTCGAAAACACACAGCCAAGACGATGCCAACAGCAAGCTGCTAGCAGTGCCAGACGACCAAAAAAGTTTTTACCAGCGCGCCGTTTGCAATACTCATCGACCAGCGAGAGTCTAGCTGGCGACCGGTAAAGCTCAATTAGAATATCCGAAGATGGCCGTAGTATAGCTTTACTAAAGACCATGGTAGACATTGTCCGAAGCCAGTCGGAAATCGCTACACGCGTACCAATAAGACTAAACATTGGTTGTGCATCATTCAGCATTAATGTCGACCGCAACCGACGCGGCTGCACCAGGCTACCGCCATACAGTCGGCCAAGCGTCCCTTGCAAGTACCCGTACACCAGGTCGGGGTACTGCGGCGGACATGTGGAGATGCCATTAACTGCAGCCGCCCAGCGCCAGGCTGAACAAGCAGTAGACCACATAACTTTTGTAAGGACCGAAACCGAGCCGTCCATTAGAAAAGTCGGGAGTAGGAAGGAAAAGGACAAGTTTATGATAAAGAATAACCGAAAAAATAAGGTATTTGAAGAGAGACAAGAAGTTAGAAAAGGCGGGGGGAGGAGAGAAAGTTAAGAGAGGCGATATGCGGGAAATGCGAGAGAGAGAAAAAAAAAGATCTGTTTTTATTCTTGTCGTCGTTAAAACGATGTAAGCATTAAAAGGAAAATCAAAAAGATAGAAAAAAAAAAGGAGGGGGGAGGAGGCGATAGACGGATGAATGACTTATTGCATTAGGTAAGAAAAAGAGATGAGGATGGAAATTTTAAAAAAAATTCGGGTGGTGGCGCGGGTATTCTTATAAAAGAATTTTAGATATAGCGTTCAACCCAAGTATCAAAAAAAGCAATTTATGCTATGCTGAGACTGAATAAACAAGTTCTTTTCTTGCACACAAAAGAATGACGAAATATTTGAGCCAAGCTTCATAAACGATATTCACAGGGGAAGTTTTTTTTTTTTTTTTTCGCCACAAGTAATGACCTGCAACCCTGTCAATTACAAAAAAAGATGGGGGTGGGGAGGGGAAAAAAGAAAAGCGGTCTTTGAAAAAGACCAACAAATATTGGTCCACAACCAGTTCCTTTGTGCATAGACTGGAAAAGTAACAAAAAAAAAAAAAATTCCTCCCCCACATAAATCTTTCTCCGTCATTCATGCATGCTCACATTTTTTTTTTTATACTTCTTTTCAATAAGCATAAAAGAAATAAAAAAGCAAAAGTAAAAGGATAAAAAAAAAAAAGAAACCTGACGATAAGATCTTCCGATTCCATAAAAGGGACAAATACATGCTAATCAGAAACATTGGGTTTTTTTTTTCCATGAGCATTTGCAAGTGAAATTCAAAAAGAACAATAAGAAAAAGCTTACACAATTACGGAAAACCGGAAAAGTTTTTGCTCGCCAGCATGCAGACGAATATGGCCGGCAGAAACAAGTGTACGATTGCCGGCGGATGAATCACAAAGTGTCCAGTCGCCGTGCACTTCAAATGCCTCTGCGCGAACAAAACGTAGCAACCTCGCGACTGATATTTCCACGGGCTCGTCGGCAATCAGGCGTGCTTCCACGAGCTCCCCTGCAGAACTACTGCGTGTGCGGATCCCCACAACTCTCAAGCTTGGCGCTGCCTCCACAAGTCCGCTATATTCCGCTGCCATTGCTGTATCGCGTGGCAGGACAAAAACTAACGGTGGCGCATTGACACGGTGGTTGGCACCCAGCAATTTAGTTGCAGAAACAGGTGGTCGTCGCAGGTCAACAATATGGGTTGCCAACACAGGCGTTTTGTCAACCAGCGGATGGTGCAGTCCACGAAAGTCATTGGCTGACAGACTGCGGTGTACTAGCAGCTCCATCGCTCCTGCCGCAACGCAAGCAACGCCTGTAGGCTGCCGCAAGTGAACAGCCAGTGGCCCCAATGCTGCCAGATACGGCGCTGCGCGGAATCGACCAGGTAGCGGCGTAAACCACCCAACGCGTCGCCGCCGCATGCGCACGCCGTCAAACAACTCCAGCACATCTGCTCTGTTTCCTGCTTCGGAAAAGCGCGCGACGATCTCGCGGTCAAGCGGGGCAATAACGCGGGTAGTCACGTGCAGAAGCTCAGGAGCATCAACACACAGACGGTACTCCACAGAAATGTCTGGTGCCACGTCAGCGCTCGCGTAGTCGCACAGAGCATCGCGCTTAAAAGTAAGTGTCAGTGGGGTAGCAACTAATGGACGCGACTGCCATGTAGCTCCCAGCAACAGCGCCAATGCTACGCCTAGTGCCACGCCCTGCACAAACGCCGCTGCCGCACGTGTCGGCCACCGCAATACGCCAGCCGCTGCATACGCACAGCCAAAAGCCGGCGCAATCAGCAAAGCAATGCCATCCCCGCGTGTCCAAGCAACCAGTCGCTCAGGCGCTGCAATCTGTGCGGCATACCACACAAACGCTACTCCTATTGCCATACCACACGGCGCCAGTACCAGCGGTCGGCGGCTGCCTGGAAATGCCACGCGCGGAAAATGCAGCATATGCACACGTACACAGCGCGCAACACATGCCACGGCTAAACCAGCGCATAGTGCGCTGCCGAATATCCAGAACACAAGCGAGTACATCAGCGCAAACGAGTGCATGACGTAGGCACCAGAAGATTGCATATGCGGATTAACGAGATACTGTCGTAGCTGATGTTGTAACCGACGCTTGCCAACAGCAATACGCACAATGCCGTCGGATTCTGCTACCAATTGTACACGCGCACCACCACGCCACAACACTGCCGAATGGCTACGTACCGTTGGCTCGGAAGTTTTCAGCGCATCACGCAGTAGCGGCGTCTGTGGGTGTGCGGATGCGTTGCCCACCGTGTACAACCGCATTCCCAGCGCCGGCACACTGCGCGCCAGAAACTGCACTGCATAAGCTTTGCCGTTGTGCTGTACTGATACGTCCCGTACAGCTGCACCAGTTGCTGCATCCACCAATACTGCGTCAACAGTCGCCACGCTCAGTCGAACCAGCGCATCCTGCGGCACCAGCAGATTAGCATTGGTCACTGCCACCGTTGCTCCCACACACGTTGTTGCACCGCACTGCGTTGCTGCAATTTTTACTGTGCCACGCATTGGCTGTAGAGCATCGTGTGTTGCCGTGTTAGCTGCCAATATTTCATTGTCGTTTTCTGCTACCAGTGCACCCCGCGCTGCCTTTAAAGCTGCCAACTCTGCCTCCCGCAATCGTCGCACATAGTCTCTAAATGCATCCTCCGTGCATGTACCGGTGATTGCATCGTGGTGGTATCCGACTGCTACTTGCTTGCGCGCAAACTCCAGCTGCACTTCGCGCGCCATCCAAGCATCGTCGTCTTTGCGGCCTTCTGCTGCAGCACGCAGATGTTGCAATGCAACCAGTGCTTCCGCATGCTGCACAGTCTGCTCTGTGTCGCGTACCAGCCACTTGAGATAGGGCCGCGATCCCAGCACGCCGCTCCAATACTGTTCATATGGCTTGTCCTGGTATGGAAAAAAATCCCCTCCTACTCGTTGCAGTCCATTAGCCTGCAGTGCCGGTTCCACTGCTGCAAAGTACTCTGATGCAGTTGTGTAACGCAGTTCCACATCGCGCCACGCTCCTCCCTGCTGCTTTGCTGCCGCCACTAACCGATCCAGACACACAAACGCACGCTGTGCCTCGACAAACCGGAAATCGTCTCCCATCATCACCAGTACATGTCCGTGTCCAGGATACTGCCGCACATGTCTTCGTCCCAACTGCAGCAGCTCATCTAGTAACTCTGTCGTGTCGCATGCTGTTGTGTCGTCAAAATCGAACCGTGCACTGGGCGCCTGGTAATGGTCTGCCAGAAAATGTGTCACCAGTCCTTTCGCCCTCGTTTGTCCGTGCTCCTCAGACCGCCACTCGAACTGCAGCTGTCCCTGCATCGCCAATCCATACTGCTCGCGGAACGCCATGCGTCCTAATACTAACTGCCGGTATCCTGTGTTGCTTAACACATGCGCCATTGTGTTCATATGCCCAAAATTGTCTATCTGCCATCCCACACGCGTCGTCGTATTCAACTCTGCCAAAGTGCGGTGTCCCACGTCTATAATCGCATTGTGTCCCCACCACGTCGTTAGTCCCTCGTCTGGACTCACGTATCCTCCTCCCACAATGTCCAGTTGTCCACGCTGCACCAGCGTCACAACTGCCTGTCGCCATGTCACTTCTTTCCCATCTGTCTCCAACCCGCTGCTCTTTTTCCCCTCGTCTGCCATCCACATGTCCAGAAACCCTATGTCGCCCCACGTGAACCGCCGCCGTCTGTCTGCCCACAGTTCCCGTGTCACTTGTCGCACCACTCTATGCACTGACGCTGTGTAGTAACCTTCGAAGCTCAGATTCCATCCAATGTCTGAGTGACTGTGTGTCAGCATGTGCAGTGTCAGCTTGTGTGGTAGCGCCGCTTGTCGCACCTCGCGTCCTGTCGGCGCCCCAGGCTCACCAAACCGTGCCACCCATGTCCCTTTATTTACCGGTAATACTTGAGGGTTCATCCACACTGCCAGCACTGCTCCTGCTATCAACCACCAGCGCCCTGCCACTCCTTGTGTGTACCGTCGCAACTCCATCTCTCCCCTCCTTCTTTTTCTCGATCTAAACTTGTATGAAAATGCAGGTGAAAACTCCCCACTTTTACACTTTATGCCGATCAAAGTCCAAACCCTTAGTATAACCTTTTTTTTGAACAAAAAACCAGCCAAAATATATAATACTTGAATACTCTATCAAGAAAAAAAAAATTTGCTAAAGAAAAGGAATCATTTGTTGCCGTTCAAAAACCACTGATAAAAAAAAAAAATAGGAATGTGGCGTTCTCAGGGTGGTGTTCGGAGAATGAAAAACATGTGGATGTGAGAAAAAGTGTGTGTCAGGAATTGCTTCCAAGAAACTAAGCTCTAGACATGTGACAATATCCTTTTTATCGACATCAATTCACTCGGTTAACTTCAGGGAATTACATAAATGTAGTATATTAATCTAAATTCCAGACACAGAGCGGATACGAATTCTAAAACAGGATTGCGTGACATATAAAATAAGCTTTCAAAAACTCTTTATCTAGACTCAAAAAATATATATATATATGACAATTGTCTGTCCCTTCAACAAGAAATGAGAGTTACCGAGGAGGTTTGCCACAACACGTCCCCAACTTGACTAACTCTATTGCACTGTAGCATCATTCTTTTCGAAAAAAAGTAGCACCTGTAAACAGCGTAGACCTCTGCATCTCAGCCTGACGAACCATTTCTTCCATTTTCTTAGTTTTCTTCGAAGCATGTTCAAGTATGCGTACCACAGACCTTGAAATCAAAACATCTAGTTCTTGACGCATAGCCACAGCAATCTCGGCACACTTTCGTACATCACGATTTGCAGTATCTGGAGTTACTATCAGCTTTAAAGTCTTACTCACAGGTTTAATACCATATTTTTGCATAACCCGTACATATTCCATTGCTGAATCAAGATCCCAATATGCAGCATGCCATTTCACCAATATATGGAATGTCTTTATGTTTGGTCGCAAACCTCTATGCGTATGTGGGGTTTTACCAGAGGCTAATTCTGTGTTAATATCGGCAGCAGTTGTGGTATTAGGCATTCCTAACAAATGTCCAGCCATCTGTCGCATCTCATCAACTAGTCCGTTTAATCCTAATACATTCAACATCTCGTTACATACATGTATGTTAACGCCAGATACTCGCTTATCATCTGTTGCGTTTTTCCAGTACGCCTGTGTTGCCCATGTGTCTTCGGTCTCGCAGATTCCTACTGCTGCTATGCCTGCTGGTACCTCTGCACAGCGACAAGCAGTCCCAAACGCCTGTCGTGCAGCAGTAAGATCACCTAATCGTCCATATAGGCGGATAATACTCGCGCGTGTATATGTGTTTGGCTGCAGACCACGCTGTCTGGACTCTTGTATTATCTCTACTGCCCGATCCAATTGACCTGTAGTAATGGCAGCATTAATATACGAGTTGTAGTTGGTAATATCCAATGCCACTCCTGACAATGTAGCATACTGCCACACATGATTGGCACCTTCACCGTTCCGAGCAGTTGCAAAAAACCCTAGTAACTGATTCACCTGTTTTGAGTTTATCACATGACCATCTCCTGCCATTTCACGTAAAAATATTCGCACCCGCTTTGCAAGCTTCTCAATGTGTTCCTGGTTATACGCGTGCATGTGCTTTAGATCTAACGTTGAAAGAATTCGTCCATGTGCCTCGTGTATATGCGCCTGTGCTGAGGCCGCAAATTCCCGTGTTAATACTGCTTGGCGATCAGAAATTGTGCTTTCCTTTCGTAAACGCTGCTCCTGTCGCCGTCGTTTAAGCAGATCACTATAATAACCCCATGCTTGTTGCATACTACCTGCCTGAATACTACGTTGTAGTTGATGAAATATTTCCCAACCTGTTTCACCAGTATACTGTACAGTAGCCAAGCCAGCCGTACAACGCACTGTTGTCTTGAGCAATGCTTTCCGAGTCAGTATGTTCATCACAGTTAGAATAAACTATAATAGATGTGTAAAACCACTTTAACTAATTCCAGAGTGCTTTTAAATTAAAAGCAGAAGAAGTAAAAGTTGATAAGAAAAATTATTATTCGAACAGATAGATACACTTGTTTTTCAAAGAGAATTGTCAGATCAAGCATAACGCCAATCAATTATGACGGAAGAATTTCATACCCAACCAGTTCAGAAACACAGCAAAAGTGAAGGAAAGACAGGTAATGGGCATGAGCAGACAGAAATAGCGATCGTCCTTAACAGCATCCAGAAAAGCAATTCCAGTATACGGCATAAACTTTGATACGACCAGCGAGTACATTGATGATACAAACACCAGCGAGGTCAGTAGTAGCAATGCATATCCGTAGATTGGCGTATCATCAGGTTCATTAACTGCCAATTGCATAGGCTGATGACGCGTGTACCGTGGTGCCGCACGGAACTCTGGATGCAAAAGTGGATCTGTCAAATGTGCCCGAAACAAAGATAGATTTCCAGGTACCGAAGATACTCGTTTTAGCAGACTCGATTCGCCACCAAACAGTCCCGTGCTACCCGTTAAAGAGTCTGTAGAAATGGCGCTCGTAAGCTGTGATGATGTCTCAGGTTGCACGCTGTTACACTCCCGGTCCTCTCGTCGGTCTTGAATCGTTCGCTGCGACGATAATGGTTCTGTTGAAGCAGTAGTGCGGATACCAGATCTCCCCAGTCTAAACACGCGCAGTGGTCGCCGACGCATGCGAGCAGCCATCTGCACATCGTTATCTCCACCTGTAGTATTTACCAAAGCACTCGAGTTAATCGCTGTCTCTGTATTGATCTCACTCGTATCCCATTCTGTACTCTCAGCTATCGGCAACAGCACTCCTTCCTCTATGCTCTCGCAATGTACCACGGGAATTGTATCCAATCCCCTTATGCTATTTTGCCATTGTCTGCCTTCAAAGTTTTCCACGCCGTCCTCAGATCCCAGCGCTGCTTTCTCAACTTTGGTATCACCTCGTTCATGCCCAACGCTTTCTATGCTGCCATCTCCAAAGGCAGTAGAGTTATCGGTTTCTGTATGTTTTATAGCGCACTCTATTGTCTCTTCAGTTGTGCTTCTGCTGATGTTGCGGCCTAGAGTCATATTAGACCACTGTCTGCTCACAATTCCATTGCTCTCATCTGTCAGTCGTCTCCTCCGCGGTCGAATTGCGCTGGTAATTGTCCGCATTAACTATTTATGCTATTAAAGTGAAAAAAAGCTCTATACAAAACATGTGGATTCAGATAAAAAAGGTGTCAAGCAATTCTAATAGACAAGTGAAAAGAAGCTCAATTTTATATGTGGAGGGTAAGGGGCAACAAGAACAAACCTTGAAAGTTCATGGTCAAAACATTATCAGCTGTAATGCTGTACGATCGTATTGCGCAGTAAATATGAGATGGATTACAATCTATCTGTAAAAAAGAAAGTTATCCAGTGCATTCAGTCTTCTGGGCTTCATCGCTACGCACGTATCCAGCCTCTGAGCTTAAAGTGGTCTGGTGACTGGACGCGGTCTCTTTACGCATCAATTCTCTAAGCAGCATAGTAGCATAGGCACTTGATGGCAGTCCAAACTTTAATTTCAACGCCACATGCTCTCCAAAGTCTATTGACTCTGGCTCATGTCTGCCCTCAATAATGTCCGAGTCAGATCGCGCCAATGGAAGTGTGTCGTCGTTGTACCGCATCCATTCGTATGTAAAATCTCGTGGCTTTATCACCATGTGACGATAACCGCCGGATAATCTGTACTCCTTTAGCGGATGCTTGGCCATATCCGACTGTGTGAGTCCACTCTTCTGCATCAGAGTTCGGTAGATTCCCTCTACCTCGTGCTCTGGGTAATTAACATCCCAGCCCGGTAGTGGCAGCACCACATCGTAGATCGTGTACTGGTCAACATTTTCTGCTGTTACCAGTGTCGCTTTCGCATGCGTCTTTACATTGTTTACATCAGATGCATCTTCTTCAGTGCTGCTGTCTTTGCAGTAATCCTTGGCAGGTATTACCAGATCACCAGGCACAGGAGCGGACATGCCAAACAGTCGGATGCGCTCGCTGACTGCAGAATTCCAAATGTATGACTGATACGCATGTGCGTACATCAGTCGCAGATTCCTTGGTATGGTTGCAAATGCTACTGCATGATCAGTAGTTCCAGTTTTGATATACTGTCGCAGAATGCAAGACTCTGCAAGTGCTGCCTTTTCAGGTAGCATAGCCAGAGCCTTTTTGGCATCGCCATTATCGTAGAATTCCTGACGCGCCTTGTGGACTTCCTTGCGGTCACCTACACGTGGTTTCAGAATCAGATCCACTGCTTCTTTCCAATCTGCCTTGAGCACAGCCACGCCAATAATGTGCGAGGAGATGCTCTGCGTACCAAAGCGCTGCATTCCGTAGTAATTAATAAATCCCATGCTACGGATTCCCTCCAACACCGGAAGTAATGACTCTGCATCAGCCCCATGTACATGCCGCAAAATAATCTGGAACTGATTACCAGTCAGATCTCCTAATTTCAATTCACTTGCACCATAGCTGTAATTGCCAAGTCGTGCACCACGAAGCTTGCGTGATGCCCAAATAAGCCGCTTATGATCTATGTGGAACGCAGAGCACCGCTGCACAGTCACTGCGCGCTTATCCTTTGTTCCAGCCATCCCAAACAATCGCGGACTGGCTCTGAGCTGTCGTGCAATCTGCTGTATCATATCCATACTATCGCGATTTTCCTTCTGTAACACAAAATAGCAATAATCACCATAATGATGCCACTGTCCACGACCTCCACGCTGTCGTTTATCGCGACCTTTTCTGTCCTTTTCATCTCCAAGTGCACGTCGTATAAACTTTAATTTTCCATCAACAGTCACACATGTCACTTGTGTAGGTAGAAAATTGTTGGTAATCAAATACACATCCTTACGCTGTGTCTTGTCCAACTCTCGATCAAGAAGAAGCGTACGTTCTTCAAGTGTCTGTTCTTCAGTAATCTCCAAATGCTTTTGAATACGTTCCGCGTCTTCAACACCAATTATTGTCTCCAATCTCACAAATGCTTGTTTGAAGGCCTCGTCGACATCTTCAGGCACACCAAGATCCTCGATCTCTTTTTCCTCTGCAGTCTGCGGTGGCTCTGGATCATCTGCATCCGTATACGATGTAAGATGAACAACGTTGCCCTGTGGATCAATCTCATTGACAAAAAAGTCAGAATACCGGTGTTTGATGATTGCATCAAATCCTTTCCATCCTGGAGTCACAAACTGAGTTATGCCAACATCTGATTCTTGTAGAAATACGCTGGCTTGCTCTTTTTCTTTCGACTCGTCGCTTTTAAGCCGCTTTGCAGGTCCTTGTCCACTCTCTATATTATCGTCAAAAGCTGCCATTGTCTGCTGAAAGAAAATTTTCAAGTCTCGGTGTGTTTGTTTTTTAGTGTTCCGCAAGCTCTTCAGTAATCTAAATACGCTTTGCATAAACTGCTGATCTGATACAAAAAAAAAAAAGCTAATTGTGACTGAAGCAAGAATATAGAAAACTCGACCGATATTGCTGTCTTTTTAATTCAACTTGGTTGGCTCGCCTGCTGCCAAACTCGACGTTAGGTTTTGCATTCCAACTCTGTTATGGGGGTAAATACGCTTTACGTTGGCTGGAAATTTCACAGCTGATGCTCCAAGCTTGTCAACAAAACCATCCATGCTGATTTTTGTCAGAAAAATCTTATCCAGATTCAGATCTTTTTTTGTGGAAGAAAATTTTGTGGATTTGTGCGACAGTGATAGCCTCCAAAGCTCACACACACTTTTTTTTTTAGCCGAATTACCATAATCATGGCTTTATTGGCTTTTCCGCGACGTTGGTTTTTATCTTTTGATTTTGATTTTTTTTTTTTTTGCTATTGCAGGTTCCACCATCAAGTTTAACTTATACCTTTCAAACAAACAATTACTGCAAATGTCCAACAATACATTGCCAAAGCAAAGCCATGGTGGTTGTCCTGTAGATCACTCATCCAAAGACGACAACAACAAACAGCAACAAACACAAGCAGTACCACATACAACTACATGTCCAGTAAACCACACACAACAAACACCAAGCTTATCAAAATCGTATCTACATAGCGAGGCCAAATGTCCTGTTGACCATGCAGAAACTGATGGCCAACAACCACAAATTAATCCACTCAACATGATGCCTAATTTACCTCAGACTAAACACGTAGGTCAAAATTCCGAACTATCTACTGAGCGAGAGCTCTCTTCAATTCCACGCGCTGATAGCAATGATGATGCGCAGGTGTGGGAGTATCCTTCACCTCAGCAGTTTTATAATGCTCTAGCGCGGAAACAGATGCCTGCACCCGAGAAATACGTGGATGTGATGGTCGACATTCACAATTTTTTAAACGAAGGTGCTTGGGATGAAGTGCTCAAATGGGAAGCCCGGCATAAGGATGAGTGTCAGATGCCCAGACTGATGCGTTTGCAGGGAAGACCGCGGGATCTGAGCCCCCTGGCAAGGATTTCAAGCTGGATACACGGCATACGTCCCTTTGACCGTCACGATTGGTATGTGGATCGCTGTGGTAAGCAGGTTCGCTATGTCATCGACTATTATGAGGGAGTTCCTGAAAACGATATGCCTGCATTCAATCTCGTCGTCCGTCCGGCTATCGACGATTTTGGGAGTCTGACTGATCGCGCCAAGCAGCTGTGGGATGACGCCAAGCAGCGATACTTTTCTAAAGACACTGCATAAACTGGCGTGCTACTAAATATGTTTAAATCTAGAAATATTCTTTCCAGTTATTTGTCTTTTCCTCGTACAGAATCAAAAAAAGGAATAAATAGAACGTAGGAGCAAAGAGGAGACTAAGCAAACAACTCTGGGGTTGTATTGCTCATCCGCTGTGCAGTGTCCTTGACGCGGTCCTCCCACTGTGCCAGGCGCTCCACCAGATTACGGATCTGCTCCTTGCCCAGGTAGCGCGGCTGCACCCACTGCACGGTGATCTGTTGGTCGACCTGATCAATGCCACCACGAATCAGTCCAAGTGACAGTGCCTTCATCACCAGGTGCTCAATCTCGCCTGCTGGCAGCTTAGTCTCGGCTGACACTGCGCTAAAAGGAACTGTGCGCGCACCAGTGCCCTGGCGCCTAAACATCGACTCGATTAGCGCCATCAGCCGGATCTTCTGCTGTAGAAATGCCTCCTGCTGAACCAGCAGCGGCTGAGCCTGAAGTTGAGCCATCAGCGCCTCAAACTTTCCAATGTCCCCTGCATTGAAAGCAAGCAACAGCGAAATCATCCACTCGTGCTCGGTGTTCCGTAATGCCTCGAGAATCGGGTGCGACAGCAGATCTCCAAAATTGTAGATTGTGTCGCTAAGCAGCGCTGCAATCGCCAAATCGTATGCACGCTGCACGCGATCCTCCTTGCTCAGCTCCTGAACGTCAATGCATGCAAGTAGCAGCAATGCATTTTTGTAATACTGTCCGAATGCTGCCTTTGCCTTGTAATAGTCAGCACACACACGGTAAAAGCTGGCGTAGATAACCGGATCTACCTGCGCAAACGATTCAATCATACGCTGACTCTTCTCCAGCGTCTCGCGTGTTGCGTCCAAATCGTTTAAAAGTAGCTTAAAATGTGCACTCTCCAACGATGCCAGTGCAAATGCTTCCTGTGATTCGGGCTTATCAACTTCACTTGCAATCTTTTCCATAAATTCAGCCGCTTCAGAAATGCTATCCAACTGTCGCGCTGCTGCAAGCGCAAACAAGACTAGTTTAACCTTGTTCATATACTTTTGCCAATCGCGTACAAACTCGTGATATATTCCAACACGGTAAGGCGCTGCTTCTGGAATATTGATGAACCTTTCGACCAAGTTTGTAAGCTGATGCCATATCCTACACAACATTACTCAAAACACAAGGGCACTCACCCCCCCCCCAATACTTAGCAAAAGGTGAATGACTGTGTACATACTAAAAGTATTAATGTAAATGTCCCTTTAGAACCTTACTTTCTCTCATAAAGATCCTCGAATTCTCCAAAATACTGTGCAAGTTCGGGCGGCGCAGTTTGCTGCTGCGTTTGCAGGTAAGTGCTGACTTTGTCGTCGATTTCCATTGTTCGCTTAAAGTGTGAATGTTATAGATGAAGGAAAAAAAAAAAGATTGGCTCAGTATGTCAAGTGCCAAATAAAGAAATAATACTGAGTGACTGAGCTAGTTGGAAAGAAGGTCGATGCAGTTTGGAGACCGCTTGCACACCAGCCCTATTTCACAACGAACACGTAATACTACAACTTGAAAAGGTAGCCACGAGCCGCGACTCGACTACTCCAAAATCCGAGCCGCAAAGACATCATCACAACCTCCACCACCAATTCACGTGTTGCAAACTTTCACCCTTCTATTCCTAACTTTTTTTTTTTTTTTTTTTTTTTTAAACCTATCCACTTTTGTGTCATGACAGATACCGGCGAGGTTGACGACGTCCACGGTTTCTTTCAGTTTGCCGCTGGCTCTGATAGTGATTCCGATGACAACAGCCTTTTTGTAGCAACTCGCGATCGCTCTCAAAAGTTTGATGCTGCCCACATCAACTACAAACCTAGTATCGATGAAGACGCGTGGTTTGACCGCTCTGACACCCTTGCTGTAAACAGTTGGCTTTCGCGACATTTTGGGTTAGACGAGATTACTTATACAGTCCAGCGGCTCTACTTTAAGCGCAGCTATGCAAAAGTGGTTGATTTGTGTAAGCAGACAGTGTCGGGATTTCTATCCACCTGTAAAAGAAACCCGCGCATGGCCTCTGTCCGCGAGATTATTGAGATTGGCGCCAGAGCAGCTATGCAGATAGACGATATAGACAGCACAAGTGTATTTTATGAGTGGTATTTAAAATGCGGCGGTACATATCCAGGCTATAATAAATTTCTAGCCGAGGTATTGACAAAACTAGGACGTCAGGAGCAGGCTCTGGAGCAATATATTGAATACCTAAAACAGCGTCGTCAGGATGCGGTTATATGGGAGTCTATTGGCACTACCCTTGTGGAAATTAGTCAAAGCCCTTTAGATGGTGCAAATACGCACGAGGCGCTGCAACGGCTTGCATTAGCTTCATTTTGTAGATCGCACTTGATAATTGAGGGCTGTAAGAACTGGAAGGACGTGGATTTTGCACTTCGACGAAAACAAATCCAAAGTGATCGACTTTTGCAGAGCGCGCTAAATGCTGCGGATTTACTGGGTGTATGTGTAAATATGGATAATACAGTTTGGCAGCAGATCCAATCCAGTTCTTCCACGAATCAGTTATCACTTCCGAAGATATATTGTCATTTACCAGATATGCTTTGCTCGTCGGTAAAGTGGATTGTATCTCAATTATTACATACCCCATATGACGATGATACATTTAATGGTACCAATGGCAACGACGAAAAGAGCGTATCAGAATTATAGTGCTGTAGTTTACCAGCCAAAAAATACTTGTCATTACAGCTTTGATACATGCACATGCTCTCTTTAGCTTTTCATTATAAACTTCCCTGAAAAGTCGATAAAAAAACTAATTAAAGGCTCTAATCTCAAATACTGGGTTATAATTCTCAGACAACCTCTAACAGATATCCAACTTATTCTCTTGAAACACTTCTGTTTAAAAAAAAAAAAGTCAAATTGGAAATGTATTGCTGCTTTTGTGTTGAAAGGGTCCAGCATATATATATATTTTGCCAAGGGAACAGTAGAGAAGCTATTGCTGGTGTAAAATTGCCCTCTTTATAATGTACAACTCGTTCCAACCTATATATAACATAAGCCAATAAGGTACATTGCCAGTGTTTTGTCTTACCGTTTATAGGGTCAGCCCCCTGCTGCTTTGCTGCTGAGCTTCACCCCCACGAAACAGGCAACTTGCACATTATAATCATACAACAATATCTTGGAAATCTAAGTAAATTGCTTAAAACGAATACTTGCACAATACAAACCCAAACCAAACACACTGGCATATCCAATATAAAACAAAAAAAGAGAAGAAAAACAACCACAATAAACAAATAAAAAAATTATGACGTGAAAAAAATAAAGTCTTTGGGTCTTGTGAGAAGATGAGCGTCCGCATGTTTGGCTTGCATTTTTTATTCTTAGTAGTAAACCCAACAATTCTTAGTTTATAAAATCAAAAAAAAAAAAATAAATAACCGGTGACATACGGGTGACCAGCTACAAATGTTTGTTTTACATCTTTGTAAAAAGGTTGGTCATGTGCCATCTATAGAGACTTTGTGAAGCGAGCTTTGAATCGGCATCAGAAACCTGCCTTTTATATGTATAGGTAGCAATATGTCTTGGGAATTTGTTTTATTACCGTTATTACCATTATTATTTGTTTATAAAGTCTTATTTTTGCACATAATTATTTGTTTGGAGGTTACATCTTCCCACAGGAGATATTTTAAATTAATTTTTCTTTTAAGCATTTAAAGTCTGTGCAATACACGTGTTTTGCAATGTGACAATTTATTTTTTTACTGCAAAAAATTGTTGTGCTATTTTTTAATTAAGCGTGAAAAACCACAAAATATTTATTTGCATACATTAATTGTTGCAATGCTGATGATGATATAAAAGAACAAGATTGCAGCATGTATGTTTCCATTCCAACAACTATCAAACATACCTACTTCAGTAAGCATCAATTATTAAGTCATCCTCAGCTAAAACTATGAGTGAAAATCCAGAATCTGTTGCCGCTAATGGAGGAATAATAGATGGAGTAGCCATTGTTGCTCAAGATACTCCAATAAAAAAATGGCATTATGGTGTTATTTTTAGCGAGGACGATGACGATGACTATCTAAAGTATGGGTATGATAAGATGACCCTCGATGGACTTAAGAAGAAGATTGCAACTGATAAAGATGAAAATGCTGAAACCTATTTTGAAACCCGCGAATTATTGCGGTATGATGGCTTAATACAACCTCATAATTGTCCAGTTCCTGAAGATTTCGACTTTTCAGATAATGAGAAATATCGTTACAGAAAATTGGATAAACCAAATGATGAAACTTTGGATAATGAATGCATACAAAAAGAAAACAAAGATGGCAAAATGTGTAACTTCCACTATTTTCAAGTGTTTTATAAACCTAATGAAGATGCTAGTCAAGGGTCGGAAGAAAAACAAGAAGACCCAGTTAGCGAGAAACTGGCTGTAAAAGAACAGCAAACCTCGTTGCCTCAAGAACTCGGGTGTTGTAATGTGATATAGAAGAACTCTTCCAAACACCTTAGAGCCTCAAGTTCCTTTCCTATGCTATATATTGAACGAAGCTAAATGCTATGTAAGACTAGTAAAAATATGAAAGAGTAGTGAGATATCTTACATGGCTGGCAGTTTTTTTACCAGGCTTTAATACTAGCATCAGCACACATATTGGGTGGTTCTCAGCCATGAAAGTGGGAGAGGGCTTGCCTATAGCATTGGGGGTTTACAATCTTAGTTACCAAATTATGCAAGTGGAATTGAAGCAAACAGTGTTTATTTTGTTGTTGCCAGACAAAACAACAATAGATAATAAAACAGACAGTGGATTTTTAAAGCTTTGCATAAGAAATTTTAAATTAGCATTTTTCAATAGTTTATGTGCCATTAGTGGAAAAACGTGTAGTCTAAAAATAAATTGTTTTCTTTAATTTTCTGCTGCCAATTAACGGCCTGTAGCAGCAGCTCCCCTCTGTATTTATTGTAACACTAGAGTCAACTAAAAGTCCGATTAAAGCATATCACATTCTAGCAACTATAGTTTTCTAATAAACCTAATGTTATATTATAACTAGGCTGAAGAAAGCAACTTGCTTTAGCAATTTTAGTTTCTGTTTTAGAAATTTCTGGGTGTTTTTAAAATATAAATATTTTTTTAAACGGGCATTAATATTCCTATCTTGAACAATATCATGTTTTCAATTAATACAAATAGCACTGCTATTCATAAAATTATTTGCATTCTAACTTTTGTATATATTTATTAGGTCTAGCCGCCGACAATTATTCTGTAGGAACTATTAATTGCGTAGTTTTCTAGGATATTAATGCGGGTTGGCCGTAGGCCAACCCTCCAAGGTGGTTATGCCCCTCTGGGGCCACGCTTTATTTATCCTAATAAAAAAAATTTTGCTCAATATCCGGAATCCCTTTGTCCTTGAGAAGCCACGCCAAGCATTCTCGCGGATAGGGTGGTGAGCATGAGAAGAAATGTAAATGAGAAAGAAAAGAAAAATGGGCGGGCAACCACCTTTACGGGTTGGCCGACGGCCAACCCTCCAAGGTGGTTAGTTCTCCGGACCCGCGAGAATCGCTTTGGTCAATTGATCTGGAGTTTCCGCCGGCGGCGGACAAAAATAATACCGTTCAAAGGTAGAGCCCTCGCGCGACCAGTTTGCGCGTTTTTTAATATCGTCCAGCGGAATTCTGGCCAATCTCGCGCCAGTTGCCGCAGCGGAGCGCGTAGAGTG
>KZ303542.1:0-29692 GCA_002705745.1 Coemansia reversa NRRL 1564 | reverse complement strand
TGAAACGTGCTACTTTTGTTGTGTGGGACTTTGGCTTTCCTTTCTTGCCTCCAGGATCCACAGTGCAGAATTATCAGTGATTTGATCTGATATTTTTGTAGTACTGAGGAATTTTTTTGCAGATCGCCACTGAGGTATCCTGTGGATCGGTGAAAGCGGTGACTTGTATACCGCCAGTGCTCTGCAAAGCGTCTGCTGGTATGGTTACCGTAGCTTTTTGTGTGGGGATCGATCCCTGTTGTCGATCTGTTCAGGTTTATAAGTTGTAACTAAAATCTGGATGATGCCCTACTGAGGCTAACGAAAAAAAAAAAAAAAGGTGGCCGGAGACTGGTTAGATGTTACTGCGTCTAAACGCAGTGTGGAAATACAGTAGAAAAAAAAGCTGGGCGCATTCCATGAAAACTCTGGATTGGGCCAAAGATAATGTTTTCTTTCAATAGCAAGCGCAAAAAAAGGACTTAGCAAAGGTAAAAAGAAGGCAAATAACCTTTTTAAAAAGAAACAAGGCTCTTATATAATTTCTCTTTTAGCTTATTAAAACTAAAAGGTAAGCTGGATGATATGGAAAACTCCAAGGTCTTTAACAACAGATTCTTTGAGTGTAAAGGAGACGGGGCCTTGTAGTTACTGACAAACGCCAAAAAAAGATGCGATTCACTCCTCCCCTCCACCATTATTGTAAGTACAAGCCTTTACGGTCCCCCATCCTCCCCTCCACCATTATTGTAAGTACAAGCCTTTACGGTCCCCCATCCTCCCCGCTCTGCCCGAGCCTTTTATACTCCCCCCCCCTCTTCCATGTGGTGAAAGCCATTGCTTCATATAAACTCCCCTTTCCTTTCTACTTGTTGACTTTTGAACATTCTAACTTACACTTTTTTCTTCTTCTTCTTCTGCAGGTAGCGCGCAATTCACTTTTCACACACGCTCACCAGTAAAGCAGAATTCTTCTTTGGTTCTGCTTACGAGGAAAGAAAATATATTCGCATACTCTGCAAGAGTCGTATTAACAAGACTCGGCTCACACTTTATACTTTCTCTTTAGCATTATTCTCCTGCAGAGAAGCAGAAACCTTTTTTTTCTCAACTTGACTTTCCTCAGTAGTGTTCTGCAAGTTGGACAATTTAGTTTCAACATTATTCACGCAGCTAAACCTTTTACTTTTCCGAACCGCTATAATTACTATCACCCAAGAAAAGAAAAAAAAAAAACTTGACTACCTGGGTATTTCTTTTCAATTGACAATGATGACCGATTTGGACCTTGATTCGAAGGCGATTTTGAGCGACCTTGTGTACTTTGACAAGCACAACTGTCTACCGCCCGACGCTTCCAGCATGCTTCAGGGGCAAAAGCAGCAGCAGCAACAGCCAAAGACAACGCGGGCTGATGGCCAGAGGCAGGCAACAGCTACTGCCGTACCAACGGACGCTGTGACCCAGCAGAGTCCCAGCGCTGGAAGATTTCCCGATTCAATGGGCGGGGCGTTGCAGAGCCCAACAGCAGCAAATCTTCCGACAAAGGGCGGTGCTAAGAAACATGGCGCTGTGGAACCGCATGCAATTGCTACGCTAAAGGTTGAGACCAGTGCGGTGCTGAAGGAGTTGGCAAGGTTCCGGTCGTGCGACGATCAGACAATGTCATGCTTCTACTGCCGCGAGTGGGCGCAGTGGGTGTATCGCAAGCAGATCTCACTGCAGACGCCTACATCGGCTACGGCAATTCCTGGCACCGCTGGTGGTGCTTCAGGTAGTGCGGGTGGAGGCAAAAAGAAAAAGCGCGCCCAGGGTAACGGCGGCGGCGGCAGCACGACGGGAGCCGGTGCCAGCAATGCGGGGCCGTCGGGAGCAGAGGTCGCGGAGCGCGAACGCATGGAGAGGCGGCGCAATGCGCGGGCGTGCTTTAACACAGTGGGCGATCTGTGTCGTAGTCTGCAGGGAATGGTCTCAGAAGAGCGAGAGGTACTTCAGCAGGGCAGCAGCGATGGTACTGCAACAGTTAGTCGGCCAGCTTCTCCGGCGCCGAGCACGTCGTCTGCAACTTTATCGGGCGTAGCAGACCAGAACGGCAAGGCGTCGCAGCGCGGAACGGGCGTCGGTGGAGCGAAGGACGGTGATGGTAGTGTGCTAATTGACGGGATTGTGGAGCGAGTGACACTGTGGTTTGAAGGATACCAGTTTCCGGTTGCGGATGTGTATGAAGACCTGACGTTTGATTTTCCAGCAGGAGCATTTCCTTATGAAGACAATCAGGATCCACTCGACCCGGCGCTGCTGCTTCCAGCGCTGCAGGTAACAAAGACGTTTATATCGCTGCCAGCCCCGTGTTTTCCGCTGCTGGGCAACATTACATCGGAGCTAATAGCGACGCACACGTACCCGACGTGCCAGCACACAAAGGCAGACCACCCAACGCCGTCAGAGCTGGAGACTCAGCGACTGATCTTCAACTCGCAGTTGCAGAAGTGGCGCGGCGAGTACAAGCGTAGCTTTGAACGCGAGATGGAGCCCGTATGGCAGATTACGCAGCTATTGCTTAAGAGTGCGCAGCGCATTGAGACGATGCGAGTGCGGCTGTTTGCGCGTGGGTGTCGGGCAAATCGTGAGCAGTTTTTGCAAACAATTCGCAACCGCACACAGCCATTTGCCGAGTACTGGGCACAGGTGAGCGAGCCGTATCGCACTGGAAAGGCTGCCATGGTGACTGCGCCAGGAGAACGAGTCGAGCCGCCGGCGGAGGGCCCACAGGCAAATGGCGCTGCACGTGGCCAGGGTAAGCGCAACGCGGGGTCGGGGAAGACCAAGACAGAGCCGCTGCTGGCGGGAGAGGTGGACTCGCTAGTGACTGCACATCTGGATAACCTGCGCGAGGTTAGCGCTTCGTGGTCGCGGACGTTTCTAGAATCGTACTATGGGGTTGCGCGCGAGTTTGCTCGCGAGCTGGAGACAATCTTGGGCGAATGTATTACGATGTGCGACCGGCGGGCGCAGGGGCTCAAGTATCCGCCACCTTTGACGCTTCAGCCGCAGCTGGCGCGAGCGCGGGCAGCGATCTCGCGACTGCAGCCACAGCTGGACGCGCGCATTGAGCGTATCCAACGAGTGGTGGAGGAGCGCAATGCTGAGATTTTTGCGGCAACTACCGAGCTACGCAGTTTGTGGGCGGAGTCATCTGGGGCGACTGTACAAACAAAACTGGCGCGAGCGGCGCACAAGGACTTTCGCAAACGGTTGCGACGCGTTGAATACCAGCAGCAGACGGGCGTGATAGGCTGGGCAATGCGCGAGTTAGAACACTTACTTACGGCACCGGATGTGGCCGCAGTGGTTGTGGACTGCTTGGAGCTTCTGATGACCGAGGCGGAAATTCTTGAGCGTGCTGTTGGCCAGGTGTTTGTGCGTAAACTGGAACCTACCACTGACGACCTCTGCGAGCAACGCCAGGACATTGTCGATGATTTTACCGAGGGTTTGTTGACTGGTCGTGAGGAGCTTGCTGGCATTGTTGGCAAGCTGATGCTGAAGGAAGCTTGGCGCATTCTCGAGGCGAATATTTCGCTGCAGCGGCAGCGGCAGCTGCTCGATAGTGGTGGCGGTGGCGGCAGCGGCAGCGCCAAGTCTAAGAAATCCCGTGCTGTTCACGCCCATGCTGCAACAGGCAATACTGGCAATGTTGCTAATGCTCTACAGGGTGCAGTTGATATTAGCGCAGAGTCAGTTTCTGCGCCAGCCTCTCCGGCTGTTGTTAGACCGGTTTCACAGCCCACTACTACGCAGACGCAGACGGACGCCGGCGACTACGAGAGCGACTTGGCAAATGACGATGTTGAGGCAGGTGCGGGAAAGAAGCGCCGGCGCAATAAGAAGAACAAGAAGAAGAAGGGTAAGAAGGGTGGTAAACAGTCGCAACCAGCCATTCCGGAATCTGGAGCAGTGGTCTCAGGACCCGCCGACGAGGATGAGGATGACGAACATGAGAATGTGCGGGACTCTCAGAACCCGTTTGTGTCGCTGACTTGGGCAGATGGTCATGATGCTGGTAATGAAAGCGATGTGCTGACGCCCGACCGCCCGGACAACCGCTCGGCGCAGCAACAACAATCGCAACGACAGCAGACACAGAATCAACAAACGCAGCCTCAGCAGCAGCAAGGGGCTCAGAATTTAGAACATCTGTCGCAAGAGACTTCAATGCCAGAACAGACGCAACAGCCAAAGGCTGGGACAGGTGGAGATGACAGCGTGGCGACCAAGGCGCGCTCGCGTCGCGGAACTAACGCGGCTCGGTATGTTCCTGGCGTTGGGTTTGTTTCAGACGATGGCGTTAGTACGACTTCGCCGCAGCTAATTTCGAGTTCTGCTTCGTTCAAGCCGCCCCTGGGCGTGCAAACGGGCACAGCACGGAATGTCACCAACGGTAGAATGTCGCCGATGAATGCGGCGCGGCTAGTGTCGCCGGCATCGCGGCCACATTCGCCGTTGGTCACCGCTGCGAGCATTGCTGCTGGCGGATCGGCTGCATCGATTGCGAGCAGCGAGAGACGACCGGTGTCGTCACTGTCTTCATCCGCCGTACCGCAGCCGTTGGACAAGGAGACCCTGGCGCAGCTGCACACCATTTTCTCGACGGGCTCGCAGGAGGCAATGGAACGTGCTATGACCGGGCTGGCACATGAGCATTTGGCCAGCTTTGCGTTATCGGCGCTTAACGACCGTCGCATGTTGATTAGCTTTGTGGAGAGGATGCAGACGTCCGTTGATCACATGATGGACAACTACGATCAGATCAGCTCAAAGCTCGCATCGTTCAACGAGTCGTTTACTTCTCAGGTCAACGAGACTGTGCGTCTGACGGCACTTTTGGCACAGGCGGCGCAGGAGGCGCAGACTTGGCGTGTCAAATACGACCATTTGGTGGACCAGCAAGAATCCTTGAAATCTGGCGGCGTCAGTGAGGCTGTTGTTGGATCGACCCCTGACGCTGTGGGGCCAATTGGCTCCGTGCCATTAGATTCTAAGAACGCTACAGTTGTTTCTTCAGCTATTGCTGCTGATGTGTGGGCGCCGGGAGAAGGCCCACAGCAGAACCAGCCGCCTCTAGTTCCTCGCGATCTGTTGGGTTGGATGAGCCTTGGACAACAGCAGCAGCAACAGCAACACCCAATGGGCTATGGATCTGCAGCGGCGGCGGCTGGCTTGCAGTACGGTGCTAATACTGGGTTTGGCCAATTTGCTGGGATGATGCCGCATGTATCGGGTGCTGTACCAACCAGCTTCCTGGGCAACCCGTCGTTTGCCGCGGCAGCAGCTCATGGTGCGCTTGATCCGGCGTCGCTGATGATGCTTGCGGGGTCGCAGCCATCCCAACAGCAGCAGCAGCAGCAGCAGCAGCAGCAGCAGCAGCAGCAGCAGCAGCAGCAGCAGGGACTGGTCATGGGCATGGGCGGCTTGTCTTTGGGTATGCCGTCTGCTGCTCACCCTGCCATGTCCTCGGCAGATGGATCTCGGCCTACTTTGCCAGAGGATGTTGGTGGCCCTTTGTCTGCGTCCAGCGGCTCGTCCCTATCAGCGCCTACCAGTGCGTCGCTTTTGACAGCGCTTAATGCTGGCTCGCAACCGTTTTAGCTTGCTCTTGGATTATTGGCACTCACATTAAGGCTTTGGCTTTTTTTTTTTTTTTTTTTTTCGCCATGGAAGTGCCCAATAAAAAACATTTTGTTTGTATGTTGTGATATGGACAATTGGTAGAAACTAAATTAAAACCTCGGGACTTTTGTGATTATTTTGTGCGCGGCATATATCGCGGGTAATGATTTAGTAAATACTAGTCTGTGCCATTGTAAAAAATAAAAGGGCTGAGAAATCTTATAATTAAAAAAGGGTCATGTGCTCAGTACGGTAGGTGAGAAACGCACACTTGAGGTTTAGGCCTCAGGGATGATGTCTTAATGGTCACACTGTGCTGACTTGGATCACCAATCCCGTCTCCGCATGTATAGGCCTTTTTTTCTTCTTCTCCACTCTTGCGTTTTCACTATATTTTTGACATTTTTTTTCTCAAAATAAATATACTAAATAATTTGTATATAATTTCTTAAAGAACATGGGCACTTATGTTCCACTCTCGTTACGGCGTAAGGTTGTGATAGCAGTGGATGCTGAGCAGTTATTACCAGGCAACCTGTTATCTGACCAGCAGACGACGGCAGATGAAACTACAGAAACCACACGCAATCGGTATTCAACCTTTAAAACACTTGCTTGGGTTAAGGCTAATATTATTCGGCCTACTGAAGACCATGTATTTTTGGTGACTGCTCTGACAACTGGTGGAGTTATTGATAAATCTACAGTGGCTGTAATGTGGGATAGTCTTTTTAGTGAACAGGACGCCCATGTTGATAGGAAAAAGGCAGCAGAGGCGGCGCTTGACCGTCTGAGTCAGACTTTGAGTGCTGTTGGTGTCTCATCTTCTACTGAAGTGTTGGAAGGCCCGCCTGCTGAGAAAATACCAGAGTTTGTCCATCTTCATAGAGGTGAATTATTGGTGGTTCAGAACCCTGTTAGAGGAATTGTGGCGAGATCTTTGAGCTATTCTTGGGCTGATTCTTGTGTGCAAACAGCAGAGTGTCCTACTTTGGTTGTGAAACAATCTGATTTGTCTGATAATGTTGCTGTTGCTTTAGACCCTCCACTACCTACATCCACTGCAGATATGACTAGTGCTGAAGTTATTGATTCAGAATAGCATAATTTAAATGATTTTTTTATTATTGTTTAGTATTGAGAAAATATTTATTCTGTATCTACTTTGTCTGTTGTATTAAAATAATGACTTGTGTTAATAGGCTTTGGAATAGCACTGTCTCTGGGTGCCCATTGACGTAAATATGGAACACCAGAAGTGTTAGATAATGCAGATGACCCAAAAAACCTTGCAAGTTGTTCCAATCTTCCACCTAAAGACATTCCCACAGCATCTTCAGCCTTACTCATTGCTTCCTCCATCTCAATAACGTTCTTATCCAATGCATCTACCAATTGTGAAAGTTTATCAAGTTGTATTGCGGCTCCTGTTAATTGTCTATTGATTACTTTTCTTTCATCTTGTATAATATCCGAAGCAATATTGTATTGTGATTCTATAGTGGATATGCTTGTTTGTGTTTGTGTGCTGTGTGTGGTTGCTGTAGTTATTTGTTCTTGTATTTTTGAAAATTGCTCACTTTGTGCGTGTGTTAATGTCGAATCTACCCAATGTCCTGCTAGTCGAATGTGCTCGGGTAATATTTTGTTCTCCTCTGATGCCATCCTTATAATAAATAATGGATGAAATATCAATGAATACGTGATATGTGGTTAAACAATGTATTTTGTCTTGTTTAACAATAATCTTGAATGTTGCCTTTAATGGATTATGAACCTGCCATAGGAAATGAAAGAGATATGGTTTTGAACACTTGACAATTTTCTACGTTCTTAATAAACTCTCTGTATATAGCTACTGTATTTTGTGGCATCCATTCTACCCAACCAACCGACCCTACCCTACCCAACACTGGTTAAAAAGGATAAATTCTCGATATCCGATAGCTTTTAATATTTCTTAACTTGTAACAGAAAAACAATTTCTAAAGTCTATTTGTTTGGAAAAGGGAGGCAGAGTCAGCAGTGACTCTAAATAGAACAAGCTCTTCCAACTGTACCAGATTTGGTAGCGTAGAATCAGATCCACTAAAAAGAAATAACAAACTAGCATATAAGCTACACAAGCTAAAGAAACAAATAAAAAAAAAACAGTAAAAGAAAATATGACAATTTAAAGCTTGGCCTTCTTCTTATTCTCAGCAGCATGGAGGACAGGTGCATAATACTTTTTAAACCACTCGGCACGAATTGCTGGACCAGATCCCTCTTTATTCAATGGGTCTTCCATTGCCCACTGCAGATAATTTTCATACACTTTTCCATCTGAGCGAGCCAGTGCTGAGTTTAAGCGCATATCCGATACACCAAAGGCATCAACTAGCGGCACAGCCTGTTCACGCACATCTTCAATAATTTCAGCCAGCAGTCTCTCGACTTCTGCAACCTGTGCAATGGAGAATGCTGCGCGACCTGGAAGACGGAAGAGATCACTCGAGTGCTGTTCAAGTACATACAGGAACAGCAGTGAGGCCAGCTTATTGAGTGTGGGTAGTAGTGGAGATTCCGCTGGAAGTGTGGCCAGATGACGGCGAAAGTATGATGCCACAATGTAGTCAGAGTGTGCATCGCACAACCGCTGCATTGCTACTAACGAACGGTTCCATGTCTGACCACCCTCCATCTGATCTGCCAGTTCTGACGCCATTGCCGCTGCACGGAAGCTGAGAACCTCCAGCTGTGCGTCCGGATCCTGTGCCAGTGCCTCGATTGAGCGGCCTACAAATTGTGGCGGCGGCACCATTGCCATGCGTCCGGCAGAGAGATGGCGCTTTAGATACTGCGTGGTCTGGTTGGATGCGACTGTCTTTCCTGCACGCAACGCACGAATCTGCGTCAACAGGAAACGGACGGTTTGCTGCGACAGCAAATAGTTGTCGCCCTCCCAGATGATATTAGGGTACTGGTTGCCATAGAACTCATTGAGTCCAGAAAACTGCGAGAACCCATGACCTCCACATGCATGCCGGCAGGTATCAATTCCGCGGATAGCTGCGTCAGATGTCCACCGCTTCAACCCACACGCCGTCGCATGCAGCTCCTTCAGAGGCCCAAAGTTTCCGCGTCCCAGCTCTGCCATACACTCGGCATAGTGTTCCGAGAATGCTTGTGATGTTGCAAACATCGCGTAGTTCTGCGCCAACAGAGGAATAAGTCGATATTGTACCATGCCGTAGTCCAAAACAGGTGACTCTACTCCGCGTTCGGTGGCCTTGTCTGCCTTTCCAGAAAACTGCCGCCGCATCGAAGTGTATCTTACTGCTACGGTCGTCGCCTTGGCCAGCACTTGACTCATATTACTCACAATCTGCGTCCGCACGTACACCATTGTACCGTAGGCTACCTTTGGATCCACATTGGCTGGACGACTGACGCGACCCTCGCGCGATACATTAATGTACCGCTGCAGCAGGTTTCTCCTTGGCACACGCACGCGATCCAGCATTAGGAACCCGTTATCCATTGTGTTAAACCCAAACTTGGGCCCCAAATCACCCACCGTCACGCCTGGCAGCGGCTTGTGGTCTGCAGTGGACCGGATCGGCACCACGACAGGATTCGGACCGTGGTTCTTGCCGCGCACTATCAACTGAGCCATCACCATTGCGTGTGTCGCTGTAACACCCAGCGACCCAATCCACCACTTGCATGCACGCAGATTGGGCATGTGTACTTCAAACTCATCAGTCTCAGGAACAAAAGTGCATGTGGTCTCCAGACCCTGCACATTCGACCCATGTCCGATCTCTGTCTGCGCGTAGCATCCGAGAATTTCGTAATTCTGCGCCGGCTTGAGAAACTCTTCCTGTTGCTCTGCTGTCGCCTGGTTTTCTAGTGTTGGAATAAACATTGTACGATGCAGCCCGAACGGCCCGTTAATGTCCAACACCAAGTCTGCAATGCTGATCTCGTCTGCTGTGATTGCGCCTGCTTTCATTAGCTCTATCAGTCGCTTGCCAATCTTAAGCGCATGATCCATCTTTTCCGAGCGACTCATAAAGTAAACGTTATGTAAATCGAATGTCTCTGGCTCCGCAGCCATCACCTTTTCTACCTTGGCAAGCTTTGTGCGCATTTTGTTATCAATGATAAACCGGTTCATCTCTTGCACGTCGAAGACTCCCTTGGCGCGTTCGCTTGCTAAAGCATCTGCTGTTGAGGGCGTCATCGGCTCCAGTCCTTTTGGAATCTGCATATTGACTTTCTTTAAAATTCAAATGTCTTGGAATACAAATATGTATAATAACTGTAAAAAAAAAAAAACAAAGGAGAGAAGCAAATAGCAGGTCCAGTATTATTTTGCAACAAAGAACCCGTTTGTACGCCACTTAAATACCCGCGCAACCTCCTTTTCTCATAGTTTTCTTGTTCTTACGGAGCCACGGAGCAAATCCATCCTCCGAGATAGCGCCATTTGCCTCGTTTAGAAATGAACCACCATACACTTCCACGTGCCTGTAAATCACATAAGAAGTGTAAAAAAAAATCCCGTTATTACCACGTGCTGCGAATGGTTTTTGCACTTTGAAAAAAGGTCCGTGGTTCCTGACGTTTTGCAGTCTGTCTCCTGCACACAACACATCCGGGTCCGACCACATCGCGTGAAAACCAAGGTAATACCGTTAAGAGAGAGTCATCCTATTCCTGTTACTACTATCAACCACACAAACTAACCTTATGTTCACATATGCATGCGATCAGGCCATTACAATATTATCCATTAAGCAGAAGCTTTCTATCTATTAAAGCACGTGAAAGCAATTATCACTTGGCCACCGTTGGCGGTTCTATCGTCGTTGGGAGATCTGGAATAATAATCTGTGATTCTGGCGCCAACTCATATTTGCGTGCAAGTCTTACAAACCGGGCATACAAATAAGTAGCGCTTTCTTGGCGCTCAAAAAATTCTCGATGATGAAAATATGTATGTGCAAAAATACGATAAAGTCTGCGCACCATAGATTGAAAATGTTTCATACAACTATCTTGGATTAACGAGCGGTCTGGAAATGTTGTACCACTACTCAATAGTCTTACTGCATAATCTAATGTATGTACTGAATATCCCATTGCACTACATGGTCTTGGATTTCCATGTCCTGCACAATAAAATGTTGTATCATTCGCTCTCATAATAGGACAATCTCTCTCTGTACATTCTCGATATAATTGTGCTAAATAATATCCAAGCTCTACACATATCTGTCTCATATGTTCGTATAACCATGATAATCTTCCTATCCCTGACGGCACTTGAAGTAACTTTTCTATCTCAAACCGTCGCTGTTGTCTTAAAAGTCCCTGAAGATACTCTTGCCCTGCCATTTCTGTCCCTACTTCTGAAACTTTATCGTATTTCCACCAGAAACAATCTTCTTCTCGTGTTCCAGGTAAGTTTATTCGCTGTTGCTCGGAAGCTTTTGTTGAAATTGCTGCAGTCATTTTCTGTCCTTACGAAATTATGTAAAAAAGAAGAAAAAAAAATACTCACTTTTAAAATAAATGTACTTCGTAAGAAAGACAAACCGCAAACATAACCCCCAGAAAAAGAAGAAAAAAAAAATGTCTGGTGAACCGGGTCAGCTTACTGATGCGCCTCGCTGCGCATGATATAGCCGAGCCTAAGCATAAATTATTTTTGTATTTTGGATGTGTGTTGAGGGGGGAGTTACCGTGGACTGTCAGAATGTGCGACCATCCTCGCTATGCCGCACTCTTTAAACCCGCTGCCTGCTTAAAAAGCAAAACAAAAGCGGGGGCGCAAGACAAGCAAGATCATCGACAGGAGTAAAAACCCAATAAAGAATTTTTACTACCTGAAACACCTCCCTTTACGGACGGCGCACTATGTGTCATCTTCCAGCCTGGTATGTGTGTCTATGTTCGGTGAACAAAGAAACTGAAAATTGACTGTATACATGATCCTGTAAAGTACAGTCGATAAAGATTTCCTAGTCTGTTGTTGCTCAGATAACGCAGTGTATTTATACTCAGGGCAGGTGTAGCTGTAAATAAAATCTGCTGGTGGGATAACATGTAATAACACGTGATTTTACAGCATAAGAAATTTTTGTTTATGACCTCCCGATTGCCATAGCAGAAAAAACGAAAACACTAGCATATTACTTCAAAGACAATCCACGCATCTGGTTTGCATTTAATAATTAGAATACGCAATAAACAACTGATTACAGAGTATTATTAATAACTTTGTTTTTTTTTTACACAGTCACAGATGCTTTCAAGTTCCTGTAAAAAAATATATATATAAATGCTGATTATTCCATTTGCAAGGCTTCACTATTGGCATAATAACAAATATGCAAGTTAGAATATCAAATGCAAATGTTTTTTTTTTATACAAGTTGTTATACATGCACTTGGTTTTGTATATAAAAAAATAAAAAGCACAAACAGCTTGTTACCTGTCTAGCATTATTTCTACTTTCTTCTTACCAATTTGTAAGCTTCAACAATAGTCCACAATCAATTTGTCTACAAAAATTGATCAGTTGCTCTAAGAAAATAGATAGGAATTGCGTAAACAAGTTGGCAGAAAAAAAAACCAAGCCAAAAATTAAACCCGAGATCTTTTTGACTCGAACAAATAACCATACTGCTAGATAACTGACACACTATAAAATGCTTAGAATTAACCCACCTATATAGATTGACTGCTAGTAAAGAAATAGTGCTAACAGATAATTGCTAATACCAGACATGCTTGCATCTAATTATTCTTAAACCAGTGGTGATTATCAATTCTAAATTTATGAAATGCAATCTTCCCGCTGTTAAAAAAAATATATTCTGCTAAAAAATTGTAAGGTTATGCTAAACAAAATAGTATATTTCCAAAAAGAAGAATTGCTAAATACGCAGATACGGATTCTCTATTTGTATTTTCCGTTGCCTCAGTGGTCTAGCAGTATGATTCTTCGTTCGGGTCGAAGAGGTCCCGGGTTCAATTCCCGGCTGAGGCCTTTTTTTGCTATTTTTAAATTTTTTTGTATGTAATTCCCACCCGTTATTTTGGAACAAGTGTTCCATTGATAAAATCAGGTACGTTCATTTTTCTTAAGTTTTACAATTTGTCAAGAAGAATGCAGCATTAGCAACGCTTTAAAGTTAATAACTAGCATTTTTATTTTATACTTCAGCTTTAATCGCCTACAACAGCCTGAAAAAGGTATCAATCATCGTACTTTACCTACACTTCTGTTTGCCACAAAGAAAGCCCTAGAGATGAAAAAAAAACTATTGGAAGGTTTGAAAAGTTTAAATAGTAATCAGCCTTTTTTTGAAATATGTATTCTCCTTCTTCTTGGTAGAGGAGTTTTGCACCTTGTTAATTTTTTCCACATTAGATACTCCCGGATAGACGCATAGGTTAACAAAGTCTATGCATCTTATACAGCACTTTGTCTATTTTATTTATGCGCTTAAAACAACCACGTGTAAGGGGCCCTTAAACAAGTTATTCGAAGCCAACGTATTATGAATAGTATTTTATTAGCGGAATAAACAAATCAATATATGCGCTTATTACATTTTTCTATCTTTTTATTTTTATTTCTTCAGAAAGGTTGTGGTAGTGAAATATAATATTGAACAGCATCGATTAGTTAATAATGGTTGACTTGGATAATTGTATTGAGCGGCTATACAATGGTACACTATTAAGTGAAGGAGAGATATCACAAATATGTATATTAGTACAGGAACTTTTAGCAGAAGAACCTAATGTAGTACATATTTCTGCACCAGTAACAGTAATTGGAGACGTACATGGTCAATTTTTTGATCTTTTAGAAATATTCCAAATTGGAGGAAAATGTCCTGATACCAATTATTTATTCTTAGGTGATTATGTAGATCGTGGACAACACAGTGTAGAAACTATTAGTCTATTAATATGTCTAAAATTGCGTTATCCACAAAGAATGCAGTTATTACGTGGTAACCATGAATCACGTAACATTACAAAAACATATGGATTTTACGCAGAGTGTATGCATAAATATGGTAATGCAGGAGTTTGGCGTGATTTTACTAATGTGTTTGATTTTTTAACACTATCAGTAATGATAAATGACAGTATTTTCTGTGTACATGGTGGATTATCACCATCTATTCTATTGGTTGATCAACTAAAGGTACTCGATAGATTTGATGAGATTCCACACGAAGGTGCTTTGGCAGATTTACTATGGTCAGATCCTGATGCAGATATAAAAACATTTAATAGATCACAACGTGGTGCTGGATTCACATTTGGAAGTGATGTGGTTGAAAGGTTCTTGCATGTTAATGGTTTATCACATATTTTAAGAGCTCATCAATTATGTATGGAAGGTTATTTGGTACTCTTTAATGATCGTCTTTCTACAGTATGGTCAGCACCTAATTATTGTTATCGCTGTGGTAATGTTGCTAGTTTGCTTAATGTTGACCCTTATTTGCAACGGGATTTTATCACATTTGATGCAGCTCCTGACTCTACTGCTATTGCAAATCAACCAACACCGACTCCTGACAACATGTATTTTTTGTAGCAGTTTATTTATTTATCAATATACTAAAAAAAAAAGGTAAATAAGCTAATAGAAATAAATAAAGACTATATAGTGCTGTTTTCTAGATGACCTTTTATAGCAGCACCTACGGTGACAAAGTCAATTAGGAAAGTATCATGTCCATAGAGAGCATCAAGTTCATAATAGGTAACCTTTGTGTTTCCTGCACGACGCAGTATATCAGCAATTTCCTTCTGTTGTTTGACAGGAAACAGTATATCAGATTGAACACCTAATACTAAAGTTGGTTGCATAACATCAGAAACACCAGCAACCAAATCGTCTTCAATTTCCACACCTGTCTCCATACGTGATTGACCAGTAGTACTTTCAGGTTGTTCATTAATATTCATACAGACAGACATATTAGTACCACCAGTAACGGATGTATCCTTTTCATTTTGATGTTCAACAATAGCACGATTACGTTGAGTATCCAAACGACGAGTGACAGAACGACTGATATCAAACATATCCATTGCTTTTGAAACATAAAGCAATGAATTAGCGTCGTATTGCAAACAGAAGCTTTCGCTCTGATGATCCAAATAAGTTTCAATTAGAAAATCAGGACATAATGCTGGTGGTTGATCAGGTGCCCAACGACGACGACCAAAGCGTTGCTCCCATTCAGGACCAGAACGATAAGTGACTGTGGCAATGGAACGTGCTAATTTCATTCCTAAATGTGGCATAACTCCATCATAATAGAAACCGCGGTTAAAATTTGGATCTGCCATCAATGCCTGACGTTGAGCAAAACGTAAAGCAATGGAATATGGATGTGATCTGGCACAAGCTGAAATCGACACTAGTCGTCCTACTCGTGAAGGATAAAGCGCTGCTGCACATACTGATTGCATTCCACCCATGCTTGCTCCAACAGAGGCGTGCAGATGCTGGATGCCCATATTGTCGAGGAGATGAAATTGTGCGCGCACCATATCGTTTATTGTCAGCAGCGGAAAAGTAGTGGCATAGCGCTGACCAGTAGCAGGGTCCACTGATCCAGGGCCAGTCGATCCATAACAACCACCAATGACATTGGTACAAATGACAAAGTATTTGTCTGTATCTATAGCCAATCCCGGCCCAATAAACTTCTCCCACCATCCAGGATTATTGTTGCGCGCATGGCTACGGGCATGCGAACTAGCAGAAAGTCCAGTGTGCAGCAAAATGGCATTGGACTTTTCATGGTTCAAATGTCCCCATGTCTCATAAGCAATGTCCAACTGCGGGAGTATTCCGCCGTGATCACATACAAAGGGCATTTTATGATGGTATACTTCATATCCAGTCACTACTTTCTCGTATGTAGGCTCTGGCCCTGCCATCAGTCCGCGCTGTCGTGTCTCTAGTTTGTCTATACATGGAAACTCCATTGGTGGATTTGCACTTTGGCGTGCTGCAGTCATCCTTAAAGCTGTGGCGGCACTGGCTCCAAACCAGCGTGTTGCAATACCGTGGCTGTTGCGACTATAGACAGCAAAACCACGACGAAGAGTTGTAAAAGATGGCATTGTTAGTAAACTCTGCGTTTTATTAAAAGTAAGGAAATATAGGAAAGCGGATAATGTTATTTTTTTTAAAAGGCAAACAAATAAAGACGATAATGTTAGGACAGAAAGAAAGCAGAGGGTGTGCTTAGATAAGAATCTTATTTGTCCGCATTGTCCGCCATTAATTTTGACGCAGAATAAACGGAAAAAGGCTGTGCGCTTGATCAGAGAAAAGTATAGCGCTGATTCTTAGCATACAGAAACTAACAAAAGTTGTAGCTTTTGCTGGTTAGATTCGTTTATTAGTCCGCGCCACTCCAGAATTTATGGTTTAAAAAGTTAGTTTCTCACCTCCACATCCCCTCGTCTGATTTATTTTTCTTCATACTTTTTTTATTTTTCTCGTATATATTTTGTTTAACAGCTTTATTTTATTTTTATTTTGGACAATAGAGTGCGATTCAAAAGCTTTTTTTTTTTTCTGTAAGAACCTCCAAGACAATTTCAAAACTTGTCCTATGAGTAAATCAAATAATAACAAACTTATCGCCAAAACATCCGGTGTAAACAAAAGATACTTGCTGGCAAAGTAAAGTACTACAACGTCAGAAAAAAAAATATATTTTCGAATGGACCAACGCAGTCCATTATCAGATACTACTCATATAGAAGCCACTTCAATAGAGTTAATATCGGTAGATAAAGATGGCATGGCAACAGAACAGATACACAATATAACAGTCGCTTCAAGCGACATATTAGCACAAAGTCGAAGAAACTCAGAGCAATCCCTAATGCACTCCTCTGAGACATCTATCAGACAAAGTAGCACAAGTAACAATAGTATGGAAAATACAAGAGAACTGCATATCTCACTGAATAACACAACAAAAACAAGACAACAGATGGTGAGAGAGTTGACAGTAGAAGTAGTACCAGCTTTACTAATTTCTGTAGCAGGTTCTGTGCTAGCAGGTTACATACTGGGTCACATTCAAACCAGTTCGGCATTCAAACATATCCCAGCCTTATTCATAATGGTTTCCGTATTACTTAATCTCAAAAGCAACATTGAGCTGAATATGTCTACTCGACTCTCGACACAAGCCAATTTAGGAGAGTTGGCCTCCAAAACAGCTGCATTAATAGCAGTGCGCGCAAATATGGAGCTGCTCCTTCTGCAAGCGACAATAGTTGGTGTGGGTGTGGGTATTATTTCGGCAGTTCTGTCGCTGCTGGCTGGTGGTTCCGTTGGCTTCTGCGAATCCGCTATTGTGCTGGTTGCCGTTGGCACTAGCTCCGCCGTAGTCGGCAGTACAATCATTGGCGTGTTGATTGCTGCAACTATTGCCATTAGCCATACATTTGGGATTGACCCTGACAACATTGGCACTCCGATTGCTTCGAGCTTTGGTGATATGATGACGTTGGTGGTACTGAGTGCTGTGGCTAGCGTGTTGGTGCAAGAAGATCACGTGGGTGTCGCATGGTGGGCATGGCCAGCAGCCGTCGCATTAGGCAGTGTGACTTTGGGCGTTGTGCTGCTGCGGGCAGTACGGGACAATGGTCGTATGGCGCACCGCGTAGCAGAAGGATGGTTGCCACTGGCATATGCCGCTGCAACATCCAGCGTGGCAGGTGTAATTGTTGAGCGCTGCGCCGCGCGGTTTCCTGGACTCCCAGCACTGGTGCCGGTGGTCAACGGAATCGGCGGCAACGTCGGCACAGTACTTGCATCGCGAATCTCCACCAGCCTCCACCGCCACCGTCCGTCGCTGCACGAACATAATCTAACCATTGTAGTTCTGCTTCTAATCAACGTACCAGTACAAGTAGGCTTTCTTGTCACTCACCAACTTCTAAATCCTACTCGTTCACTCAGTGCTGCCTTTCTATTGGTTTATGCAGCTGCCACAGCTCTCCATGCATTGGCCATGTTGTTACTGGCACGTTTTGCCTGTAAATTCATATGGTCACGTGGTCATGACCCAGACGACTGGGTCAATCCTTTTATCACTGGTACTGGCGATATGCTTGGCACAATTCTACTTGCTCTGGTATTTGTAGAATTCTGACAACAACCATAAAAAACATTCCATTAAAACCCACGCTAATAAAAAACAAAAAATAAACATAAAAAAACAAGCCGCTTATTTAGATTAATGGAGCTGGTGCAATTCAACCAAGTTTCTTATAACAAGCCTGAAGATAATGATCAATAGTAGTCAGCGTCATTTCCTTAATTCCAGGCGGCAAAGTCATATTACGATTAACCATGACTCTACGCTCAGTCAACTCTGTGATATTTTCACGAATAGGACAAACCGACGGTTGATGTGAAGGATCATTGCACAAAGAACAGGCCAAATCATACGATGCAAGATTCATTGGATTACCACCATGTCCTTGATTCATTAATGCAGTCTCCGGTGGAGTTGCCATATGCTGTTGTGAATTCAATACTCCCTGCTGATACAATTGCAAAGCATTGCTACTTCCGCTGATGGATCCAAATGGCAGCATTCCCGAGTGTTGCGGTTGACTGTGATACATTGTCGGATTACTGTTTCTCACATTCTGTGCTGCAATCAAATCTGCTCGTGTAGATCCTGCTAATAACGCCGCATGCATCATTGGACTTGGTGACGATACTCCTCCAAGCTGTGCAGGCATCCCCAATTGTTGCTGTGCATATCCCGTATATGAACCAGCCCCCCTCTGCATTCCATCAGGAGCTGGTCCAAACGATCCATACGCCGGAAGCATAAAGTTCTGCTGCTGAGCAAAAGGTGATGCAGAGAGGTTGTTGCTAACGCCAAATGACACTGTGCTCGTAGGAAATATCTGCTGCTGCTGCGCGTATGATACCTGCTGCTGCTGCTGCTGCTGCGAAGCTCCCTGAAAATATGAAGAAGCATCAGAAGCTCCCCCAAAAGCAGCAGATGGTGCTGGACTCGATACAGTGCAATGCTGGAGGTGCATAGTAGACGTCGGAATCTGCGCCATTGTCGTCGTCGTCGTCGGAACATCTCTGTTCTGTATTGATGCTTTCGGCATAAGCGGCGGCAGCTGCTGCTGCCCAGGAACAGAAGTTTGCACTGGAATTGGCTGCTGCGACACAATCCTCGACGTACGAGCAGTAGAAACAGTCGGTGTGCCATCATGGCTGCGCATCTCCACAGGCACAGGCGTCGAGAGTTTCGATGGCAAACCCGAAGAAACCCGAGTAGTTGCCAAACCAGTCGTCTGCAAAGGAGTCTGAAATGTGTCAGACGCAGGTACAGAAGCAACAGCCATAGAAGGACTACTCTGCGAAGAAGCGGAAAATTTCTGCATAGCCCACTGCTTCATAGCCCGCACTAATCCTGTAATAGCCTTATTGACTTCCGCACTAGCTTCCATTTGCCTTTCAGAACTCCATTTCATCCTAATAGACTCTGAATGCATCTCCGTAACATTCTTAATATGTTTCAACGACACTTTCAGTCCAGGAAATGCTGTGTTATCCGCCAACACTCCCACCATAAAATTACGTGTCTGCTCCAATGCAACACACAACTCTCGCATGTACTGGTCGCCTCCCTGTCCATTTCCTTTAGTTTGTCCCAAAGTTGTCCGCTGTGATAATCTCAATCGCAATTGCTGCAATGATCCAAATATTTTATCCAACTCTTCCAGCGTCTTTGTCGCTGTCCCGTTCTCTGCCGATGGCACAACCGTAGGGCTTCCCACCGCCGCTGCAGAAGCAGGAGCAATGTTGGCTGTAGAATGCGCTGAAACAGAAACTCCTGCTCCACCTCCGCTATGTGCTGCTGAAGTTGCCAGTGGCGAATATACGCCAAGTGTCTGAGCCGACAACGAACGTACAGCAGAGCTTTGAGCCGGCAGCAGATGTGTAGTGGGTGACTGAGTCGGCAGTGACTGTACACCAGACATCTGAGCTGGTGAAGCATGAACAGACTTCCCAGGCAAAGCCACCGATGTATTACGAGCATAAGCAGTATGCGTAGAAGATGCATTCGTCACCGGTGTATTACGAGCATAAGCAGTATGCGTAGAAGATGCATTCGTCACCGGTGTATTACGAGCATAAGGATTCTTTCCAGACTTCATTCTACAAATAAACTTTCTGATCTGCAAAATGCGCAGCTGAATATATCGCAAGCCCATAGCACGATTATAAAAAGACGACTGCTTTCGAGTGGCCATATTATTAGCCAGAACATCCGCACTAGAATTTCCCTGCGTCTTAGCATACGAGTCTCTCAACAACAAAAACAAACTCGAGCGAACTGACAATAACTCTTCCAACAGTTTCCGCATCTCATCCAAATCCCGAATCTCATGCGGGTCTTTCGCCCAACTGACCTGCTGTAATTTGAAGAAATTCCTCATATTTGCCTCATCCGTACTATCCAACCTATAGTAACGGCCATCCGCCAATGTCGCCACCAGAGGACCTCTCCGAGGACAATCCTCAGTCGCATAAAGCCCATCCTTATCAGCATCCGTTACATCATCCTCGAATATGCTACAGAAAGCTGCACAGCGCTCCTTTGCATTTATCTCATTCAAAAAATTCATCTGCTGCTGCTGCCGTTTGCGCAAAACTGTCTTTTGTTTACGCGCTGCACGGATCTCCAATACCGCCGGCATATAAAGCCCAACATCCACAACATATGAGGGCGTCTGTCGGCAATTCCCTGCATTCACACGCTCTCCATCTGGATGCCCCAATACAAACCACAAATACTGCACTGTATACCAGTGTATAAAATGGTGAAAGTGTCGATGTCTCCAGTACGACTCTACCCGTCGTACGCGATGTAAAAGCCCCACAAACTCCGCATTGCGAATGCGCGGACAAAACCCGCGCCCATGCCCGCCAGCCTGACTGCATACGGCACAGGACACCGACCCAAACGGCTGCTCCGGCAGTTGCGTGCCCTGCCGAAGTCGCACATTCGAAGGGAGCGGACAGAACATAGGTGGGTCAACAACAGTCTGTCCTGCGCCACCGTCCTTAAGTCGTACAACCTCGCCCAGCAGCGCCTCAACCATCACACGTTGATCCTCAGGCATCGGAGTCGCTAGCGCAGCATCCGCCTTCATGTAACGGTCAATCAGCCGCTGCTGATGAATCTGCACAATCGCCAGAATGTCACTCTGCGTAGCAATCAAAGGTCCCGACGGTTGCATTCGAATCGCTTCGCTGTTGTCTTCATCAGCATCATAAAATGCTTCATCCTCTGTATCGCGCAAAGCGTCATAATCAGCATCCCCAGAAGCCTCAGCAAAGCGACCCTCGCCATAGTTCACATTGCGCTTGCGTCTGCGTAGCTGCCGGCCTTCGCCCTCAGACGCACCAGTGGCCATCGCATCTGCAGCCGCGTTTTTCAACAACCGCGCCCACACATCAGCGTCATCTACATCGTCTGATATTTCCTCATCGCCAGCAGGTGCCCAGACACGCGCAAAGTCAGCAGCAGCAGACGGCGTCTTTGTCGCATCAATCTGCGTGGTCCCCTCCAAGCTAGAGTTTTTCGGCCGCAACATATCCTCCGCAGCAGCAGCTGCTTCACGACGGAGGCTTTGAGCTTTCTCTTCCAGCTCATTAGCACATTCATCGAGTAGTGTCACGACGCGCTGACGGTCGTAGCGAATAGCTCTCTCCTCAGCACGTTCTTCGGCGCGATCTCCAAACAGCAAATCAGCTCCATGACGCAGTGCACGCTCCACGTCACCGGGCGCCCCACTGTCTTCGTCTTCACCAGAAAGCATAGGCTCATCAATTCTCTGGATAATCTGATGATCTAGCTCAAGCTTGCGCGTAGCCTTGCGCAAAATGCGCTCTTCTGCCGAATCGCGCGTCACCAGCTTAAATACACGCACGGGGCGGGACTGCCCAATGCGGTGCGCGCGTGCCATAGCCTGCAGATCAGCCTGTGGATTAAAGTCACAATCGTAGATAATCACAGTATCTGCGGCAGTCAGATTTAATCCTACACCACCAGTGCGCGTGGTGGCCAGAAATACCGGTGCACCATCCGCACGCGAAAACGCAGCCACAGCGGTCTGGCGGTTGGCGGCAGGTGTGTCACCGTCAATGCGTTCGAAGCGGATGTGCTCGCCGGCCAGGTAGTCCTCTAAAATGTCCAGCGTGTCCTTAAACTGCGCAAACAGCAGCAACCGATGTCGGCGCGCCATTAACTCTGGAAGCAGTGTATGAAGCAGCTGCAGCTTCGCACTAGCGTCAATTAGTCGCAGATGCTGCTCGCGCGGCGCAAGCCCCGCCGGTTCAACGCCACGCAGCAGGTAAGGATGACTGAGAATGCGCCGTACTTCCATCAACACGTTGCGCAGCGGAGCAGCTCGCACTTGGCGCGGTTCGTCAGCGCCAGCTTGCATAGCTGCCGCAATGCCGCGCAGCAGCTGCGCGTTGCGCGCAAGCGTCGCACGGTACAGCTCACGCTGCAGCCGAGTCATTGTAACAGGCAAAATGGCCTCGCACTTGGGTGGCACTAGCAGCGGCTGATCGCGCTTTGTACGCCGCATCAGTAGCGGCCGCACTAACGCACGCACTGCCGCAACGTCGGCAGGTCGTGTCGCATCATACTTCGCCTCAAGTGCCGCAGCGTCAAATCTCTGCGGCTCCACAAATGCCAACACACTGAACAGCTCACGCAAGCAGTTCTGCACCGGTGTACCCGTCAGTACCACACGCTGTCGTGCTCCAAACCGCCGCAGCGCCCGGAACGTTCGCGCCGCGTCGTTTTTGAGCCGGTGGCCCTCATCGACCACCATAGCCTGCCACCGCACACTCGCCAGCGCCGTCGTTGCCTCTGCGTTGCACGCCGCCTCGTAACTAGTTAACACCACATGACACTTTAAGTCGCGCCGGCCGTGCTCGCGCCTAAAAATTGTGTGCGCTAGTTGCTCAGCCCGACAAGCAGCGCGTCCCGACAGTTGTGCAACCACAAGCTCCGGCGCCCACGTTGCAAATTCGCGTGCCCAGTTACCCACAAGCGTTGTTGGTGCAACCACCAAAAACGGAAACACGCCGCGGTTGCTGGCTGCAGCAGCGTCCGCGTTAGCGTCACACTCTGCTTTCAGCGTTGAGTGGTAGGCCATCTGCAAAAAAGCAATCGTCTGGATTGTTTTGCCCATACCCATCTCGTCCGCTAGCACCGCCCCCGTCCCAGCCTGCCACTGCTGCCACAGCCACTGCGCACCCACCAGCTGATAATCCTTCAATTGTCCACCAGCCACGTAATCTGGCTGTTGCGTGTGCACGCGTGCTGACTCGCGCGGCGACGTTGCAAGCCGCTGCTGCATAGCCGCACTGATTGTCTCGGCGCGCCGCCATGCCACAAACGCCGTCTGCCACAGCGCGTACTCGCCTACTCCGTCTGCCGGACTAGGCGGCTCCTCCCACGTTGCCTCACTGATGTCCAGTCCGCGCCACACCACTCGCACCAAAGTGTACGCGCAGTACAACTCGCCCGCATCCGCGCTAACACCGCGCACAGCCAGTTGCACACGCCGCCGTTGCGCCGCTGCTGCAGTTGCAGGCCGAGTGTCTATAATTTCTGCCGGCTCCACAAAGCTGGGGTCAACCGCCGCTGCCAGTTCTGGTCCAGATTCGCCCTGCCCCGCCTGTTGACGCACCGTGCGCAGCTGTACCAACCGCGAAATGCGCCCCAGCCATACCAGCGGCACCCAGTCTATGTGTCGGTATGACCTCTCTCGCCACTTCACTGCGACATCTACGCGTCCTTGCGCCGCCGACCCATCTACCGCTGCGTCCAAGCGCCACGTCACCACCTTCTCCGCTGACCGTCCTGCGTACTCGCGGCAGAACCGGCACAAAAACTGCGCAGGGCTTGTCTCCTTCAGCACACGCCCATATGACGCCCCTGCCCCAAGCCTTTCTACAAGCCTTCGGTAGCATTTGTCGTGGTAACGTAGTCCACAGTCCTTGCATGACCACTGCCGCCCTACTCTGCTAATTTCCTTATTGCAGAACCCGCAATCCTCCGCCGCTGGCGACGACGGAGCTGTTGCTGCTGCTGTGGTCCGCGGCGAGGCTACATATGCAACACCCGAAACTAGCATTTCCTCGTCTTCGCTGTCGGTTCCAGACGTTATGCCGTGAAACGAGCCCTCTTCATGATCAATGTACACGTACGCATCCTCGCGCAGTTTGGATGTCAAAAGACGTGCTTGTGGTAGCGGCTGCTGATGCTTTGTCGGTGGCTCTAACAGTTCAGAAGATGCCATCGCTGCTGCCGGTCGCTTTTGTTTTTGAATATAAAGAGGCTGATCCGAGTCAATGCCCGCTTCAAACTCTGCCTTTCCCGTCAGTTGGTCCAGCGGCTGATCAGAATCACTAAATATTTCGTCTGACTCTTTAATATAACCATTAAGCGGTTCATTGATATCTTTTGCCTGACCATGCTGCACCACTCCAACGGTTGTGTGAAGCTTGCTGGTACCCAGATCAAACCACGCTTCTTTACCACCAACTGCAGTCAGTGGCGACGCCATTGCGCCAGGACTAACACTGCGTCCCGCTGTCTGCGTAGCATCGCGTGATGCCACCTTCTCCATCATAAACTTGGGCTGCCGTGGCGAAACTATCGACAAATCAGCCATGCGCTTAGACTGCTGAAACAACCGTACAAGTCCGCGCCGTTCGCGTTGGAATTTTGCATTCTCGAACTCTGTCACTATCCAAGTCGCCTCATCAAATATTTCGGCCTTTTCCCAAGTAACTGCACCATCCGTCCACTCTGTCAAGTAAAAAACTTTGCCAGCTGTAGTGCTAATAGCTCCGCGGATCCGTTGCGTCTGCCAACTACCCGCCATGCGGTTCCATCCATGCGTCGCTATGGCCGCCTTCCCACTTCCCGGAGAGCTTGATGCCGAAACTGGTGTGGCTGCTTGTGGCGTAGTACTTTCAAAAGTGAAATCATCCATTACATCCCGAAACGGTGATGCATTAGCAAAAATCTCTTGTGCAACATCAATCAATGTCGCTATTCCTTCTGCCTCATAGCGATCAATCTCAGCCACATTAGTTTTATTACGTCGCGCCTTGCGTAGCTCAAAACAACGTGTCTCAAACACATTAACTGCCTGTGCACAGTCCAAGTCTGAACTCCCTTGCCACGAGCACTCATTCGAATCGTAACCCTTCCAAAATATTAAGTACTCCGTTTTTCCTTGTATAGATGTTCGTCGCCCTATTATGCGATCTACTTCATAAATTTCGTCCGCCATTTTAAAATACTTTTGAATCCTCACGATATAAAAAAAAGCTGAAGACCTTATTACAAAAGGTATATGCCTCTATAAAACCCCTTGGTTTATTAGTTACTGAGTGACCCCGTTATAAAATACTAATCTCTGAAAAAAAAAAAAATTATTTTAGCGAAATTTACTTTGGCGTCTGTCTTAACAAGTAGCGGTGCCAAGAATCTTCATATAAATAAAATCAAACGCGTAGCATAAAACAAAAAAAAATATTGGTTTTCTTACTTTTTAAATTTTTGATGTTTATGTATAAACGCGTCTCATACGGAGCTATCTGACCCAACCAAACTACAAAAACTAATTTTTTAGATGCCACGTGATACTTCCTGCTTATAACAGTATGTTTTAAATGTACAGCTGGATAGTGGTTGTGGTCTTAAAAAAAATTTAGTATTGCAACTTGTATAAGATCCTACACAACTTTAGCTAAACTAACAGCTATAGAAAATTAAAAAAAAAAAATAGTAGTTTAAGAAGAGAAAAACAATTTATTTACCATCCCCTCTCTTTAAAATATTTTGCCATTCTCAATCACTCTGTTGATTCAAAAGATTAACATCCCCCAACAAAGCTTCAGACCTCTATTTATGCATACTTCCTGCATGAGCTGCATTAGTGGTACCACATGGACTTTTTTTATTGGCCAAGGGTTACATCATTATCTATACTTGTCATGATTTTTCTCACTATTGGCTTAAGCAAGTTGAGATATACTTGATTTACTTTTGCATTAAAAAGAATCTAAATCACATGTCAGACACAGTCCCAGAAGTCCCAACCCCAAATACTGATAACACTCTCACTACAATGGAGTTATCTGAGAACACCACATGGAACATGTGGACCATACAGTCAAGACTATCATCAAGCATTCTGGGCATAGGTGCATTCCTGCTCCCCAAGGAGTTCAGCATGAATGCACCACCAAGAGTATAAAAGGTTGTGGCATATTAGGTACTAAGAAGGAACTGACATACTAACAACTTGTCTTTTCTTATTCTTGATCTCAATATAATTCATAGTCTGTTCCTCATAGTCCCTACTTGGCCTGACATTATGTCAGCATCTACCAATCTAGAATCTTGAAATCATGGGTGACTAACAGGTGAAAGCCATCAATCATTTGATCCAATAAGTTGCAACACTTTGCAAACAGAATGCAGCAAATGAAGAAGTGAATTGCAATTGTCTACTAGACATGTGCAACTCATTCCAGAGAGAACGTGACCAAAGCCATAGACAAACAGCTGCACCTAGAGTTCATGTACCAGTACCAGAATCATTTACAGGAAATCCAAAGAAATTAGAGGAGTTCCTGCACAAACTGACAGTCTACTTCTATGTGATGTGAGCCACCTATGTATAGGAATGCAACATGGTAGCCTTTGCTGCCACACTTATGATGGGAGATGCAATATCCTGGACTCAACTCTGAATTGGAGTAGATGCAAAACTACTACTCCCTGAAACCTTTAACAAATTCTGTACCATTGTTCATGATACTTTTAGAGAAAGCGATCATTAAGCTACTGCAATAAGACACCTTATTCACCTATTCCAAACTGGTACCACTTGTAATTTTGTGGCTGAATTCAAGCTACTTGCCCTGATCAGCAGATAGACTCAGGATACTCTAATTGACCTCTTTGTGATACTGATTAGCTGAATCAGATCATGTGGATATATATATGTGTGCACATATATATACCACTTTAGCACCTAATGTTTTAGAAGGGTTTCCTTAGCTTGCTTGGGAGTTTAAAGATTTATATTAGTTCACTAGTAAACCTCTTATTATATTTGGTAGCACATCTGGTTTGCTACTAGTGAGAATCATTTAACATGGAAGAACAAGTTGCGAAAATGGCTAAGCAGGTAGCTCAGTTGCAGGAGCAACTTATGGCAGCTAATAAAAAAATGTCGCAAATACAGGCACAATCTGGAAAAAATGTGCAAGCTCAGCAGAGTATGACTACAGATATTGCACAGTCACAACTATTTGTATAGATGGCTGCAATGATACCCCCGTTGCAGACCAAGGAAGGAAAGAAGAGCTTGGCTGTTGGACAGTGGTTGGAATCCGCCAACCAGATGATGAATAAAGCACAAGCAACAGACTGCCAGAAAGTTTTGGTGGTTCTTTCAAAACTGCTGCCAAGTGACCAGGAAGCGTTCCACACACACTGCCATGAGCACAACTTGGATGAGCATTCTTGGGCTGTTGCAGTTTCAGTTCTGACTAGGCATTACAGCAGCGCTATTTCCAAATTGGATGCTGAAGCCCAGCACAGATTTCTTCGCCTCCCTACAGATTCGGAATCATTTGAAAAACTTTTGGCTAAGTTCACCACACTTTCTTTCCAATGTGGCAACAAACTTGATGACCAGCATGTTGTGAGACAGTTGGCAGTGTCACTGCCAATGGCTGTACAGCAGCAATTGATTCTGAATGCACATAGTGACAAAAATTTAAAATGGGGTGACGTAGTGGCACTAGGCAGGTCCCAATTCTGCACAGCAAGTGCAATGGACATTGATACTCTCTCAGCAGGCCGCAAGACTGCCGATATGCTGGACAGTGATGAAGAGATTAACAATATTGCATCATTCAGTGCAGACAAGAGGAGCAGCCTCCCAAAGATGCCTTTGTACCAGAAAGTTGCAAAACACTGTGGCACTTGGGAGGAATATTGCAAATGCGTGGGCAAGAATCTCTGTCTTGGTTGTGGCAGTGCGGATCATGTCTGGGGCAAGTGCCTGCTGAACTGCCCAAAAGGGAGAAGGGATTAAGTGGACGGGAGTCCTTAGTCCCTAGTTTGTCTTTGGTAGCTGTTTCAGGTTTAGTTAACAAATCAGCTCACCATGAAATCTCCCCCGCAGACCAGTTGTTGGTTGATGGACACATCCGTGGACATGCTATATGTACACTTGTTGACAATGGATCACAAATAAGTGTTGTACATCCAAGGCTATGTGAGTGTTTACATATATGCACAGAAAAGCTTGCTTCTCCACAGCCAATGCGGATGGCAAGTGGACAGGCATATAAAGCTGCTGAAGAATACTGCAGTATTGCTATTGAATTTACTGAAGTGACAGTAAATGTTTTGTGTTTAGTTTTGGCGATCGTGGAAGACATCATTATTGGAAACAATTGGCTGAAACACAATGCAGGTGTTATCAATTGTAAATCGGATATTGTCAAATTTGGACCCCACAGTAAGCGCCAGATTATTTGCAGCAATAATGCACCCAAGTCGCTAGACAAGGCAAGGCCATTATCAATACATGGGTTAGAGCTCGCTCACAAAAACGACGAGATTGATGAGTGGGGCTGGATTCGTTTGGACTAGCCTGATGATGGCATAAAAATTGCAGCAATTTCCTCATCGCAGGAATGCCAGCTGGATAAATTACGTGCAAAGTATGCTAATGTTTTAGATGAGCTGCCGATCGGGCTGCTGGCAAAGGGTGGACCTGAAATGGAAATCCACTTGAAAGAGGGCACGGCGCCCATCGCTAAGCCACCATATCGCTTAGCACTTGCAGAGACAGTGGAGCTTGAGCGCCAATTGGCTGAGTTACTGAAAAAGGGTTATATCAGACCTTCCTCAAGCCCGTGGGGCACCCCGGTATTATTTGTGAGGAAAAAGGATGGTTCGCTATGGCTATGCATAGATTATCATGAACTAAATCAGAAGACAACCTGCGATGCATTTCCAATGCTGAAAATTGAAGAGTTGCTTGACAATACCTGCAGAGCGATGAAATTTTTGAAAATTGATTTGGTTCAGGCATACCATCAGGTGTGCATCCGCAAGGAGGACATCCCAAAGATGGCATTTTGAATGAAATCCGGCTTGTTTGAGTACATGGTTGTTCCTTTTGGATTAACCAACGCACTGGCTGTTTTCCAGCGAGTTATGAATCATGCGTTGTCAGATTTGCTGGGAAAAATGTGCATCCGTGTATTTGGACGATATCTTGGTATTTTTGCAGAATATGCCAGACCATGTGTGCAATCTGTTAGAAATAAGCACTGCTTTGATTTTCCATCCCTAATCCTGCTTCTCTTCCTTATCTTTCTTATCACACCACATGGGTCACTAGCATGGTGGTACACATGCATGTATGGCGTGATCTTCTTTTTATGGCAGTATTTACTGTCAGCCTATTGTGCTTTCAGTGTTATCTTCCCCAACAAGAACACTGATAGCCCTTGGCCTTTTTCTTACTCTTTTCTCTTGACAGCCAGAAGCCTATATAAAGGGCCTAGTCTTGTCCCTTATCTTCTGCCTGTTTTTCTTTAAGGCTTTTTCAATACATTCTAAACTTCTAAACTTCTTCTCCTCTTCCCTTCTTGCTCCTGGCCTTCAGGCAAGAATTCTAACAGATTAAGAGTCTCAATACTCTCCTTGCTTCTGCTTACTATCTCTCTGGACTATCCTTTTCTGGTCCCTTAACTCTCTCTCTGGACTATCTTTTTCTGGTCCATTCACTCTCTCTTTCTCTGGACTATCTTCTTCTGGTCCCTTTACTCTCTCACTCTGGACCAATTTCTTCTGGTCCATTCTCTCTCTCTCTCTCTCT
>KZ303541.1:67781-98986 GCA_002705745.1 Coemansia reversa NRRL 1564 | reverse complement strand
GTAGTATATAATTTTTTTTTTTTGTTGTCTGTTGATAAAAAAAAAAAAAATAGAGGAGAATATAAACAGAAATACAATAGAACTGGATAAACTCGCGTTTAATGGATGTTCAACAAAGCCAGTCCAAACAAATTATTCCAAGAACTAAACCGCATAGAGCATCACAGCAACCACAGGCAGCGTCAGCACCACAGCATATTGCATCACAGCAAGAACCACATAAACCTCGATGAGCATAACGACGTACATAAGGACCACGATGATGACGTACACGTCTATGATGGTAATATCTACGACCACCAGGCTCTACAGCTCTTCTTCTAAACATAATTCCAACGCTTCTGCTTTAAATTGATTATAACGTTTTTACGCAATATACAGAAAACAACGGAATAATATACTGTACGTCTTCCTCCAAAATAAATTTATAATTTTTAGTGCTATGAAGAAAAAGTAAGATAAAAAACACGAGCGGACTTTAAAAAAAAAAAGCTTCCGACTATAAGAATTTGATAGTTTGTGCGCCCCCTCTTCTACTATAACAGGATGATAGGGGTAACACATGTATACGTTTAGCAGAAGATATACTTTTCAAGCCTAATAAATAAAGAAGCACAAGAACCAACCAAGACACGTCGCAAAGGCTCTTGTGGCAACAGTAGTATGAGAATGATTGGTTTAATAAAAGCCCTCTTATAAAAAAAAAACGCAAGAACTTTGTAGCGTTTTATTAAATTAGAACAATATGTCGCAACAGATAAGAGCGCCAAGACAACCCCAGAAAGCACCACAGCAACCACCACCTTTAAGTTGAGGACGCTCGTTATCGAAAAGTACAACAGTAGGTTGGTTAGTGGATTGATTTGCTTCAGCGCTATTATAATAATTTCCACTGTAGTGTTGACCAGGCTTTTGTTGTGGAGTGTAACCTGTTGTAGGTACTGCGCCCATTGTAATAGTATCGCCTTGACTCATCGTTTAAAAAAAGTATTATAAAGTATTATTTTTATTTTAAAAAAAAAGAAATAAGAATATTAAAAAGAAGTTGCCAAGCAAAAAAAGTACTTTTTTTACGCTGTTCCTCCTCAGCTTATTTTATATACTTGTGAAAGGAACGAGTGGAGTGGCTTTTCCAACAGATTGTTCAAAGAAGAAGAAAAAAAAAGCCTGCATGCTGCATAAAGTGTCTGATTTTTTTTTTTTTTCACAGCACTCTTTCTTCCCTTACTTTTTCATTCTCCCCCCCTGAAGCAGGAATTATGATGCGCTTTGATTGGATTCAGTCTACGTCATCTTTCCCTCTTATCATGCCAAAAACTCATCTTCCAATGCAAAAGAAGAAAATATTACAATCTTTTTAGGAACACTCTTACTGGTCACATTGCTTTTATTTTTCTCCGCATCTTTTTTGGAAAACACATGGAAGAAATAAATAGTACATTATTCTTATCACGTGTACTATTTTTAGTTGTAACCAATTAAAATGAATTCCGAAGGTTCTCTGTGCAAAAAATTTGTGTGGCTTGCAGCTAAAAAAAAAAAAAAAAGCTTTGACTAGTGCAAGCCTTTTCGCTTGGCAATCAGGTGGAGCCAATTCTTTCCTCATAATTAACATTGGTGGAGTTATTTAATTAACAAGATTAAGCAAATAAGGACTAATTGCAACAGAGAATGGATAGTAAACAGCCAGTAAGACATCCACAGCAAAAGCCACCACCAGCTTTAAGCTGTGGCCGTTGGCTATCAAACAATACTACTTGCGGCTGATTTAAACGGCCAATATCGGAGGGATACTTTGCTGGAGTGTAGTGTTTTCCGTCAGCTGAATCATTCCTTATTTGCTTCTGCTGCTGATTACTTGCGTTATTATTTCCCATTATCGTTAAAGCTTTAAATAATTGTAATAGTTAAAAAAATTCATTCAGTTTTTCAAGACGGATAAAAGAAAAAGGTGTTACTTTAAAAAAATGCTTTGAAAAAAAAAAAAAACAAGTACCGCGTTTTCTTTTTTTATTTTTATTGCGGGAGTGCCGTTGGATTCCGCAGTGGTATTGGATAAGAGTAATGAAAATATTATAAGTTTGCGTGTTTTAAAAAAAAAAAAAAGTGTATTTCAGTACCAAGAACGTAATTAAGCCCGTTTAATTTGGTATGTTTTACTCTGATGTCCTAGTAAATTATGTAGCGATAAAAGAAATAAAGAAACTGGTAGCACAAACGAAAGGATGATATTAAAAAAAAACATCATCCCTTTTTTTTTTCTCGGGAAAACAATCCACTTGAAACCAAGGGCAAAAAGGCTGAGAGTGGATTGTTTAGCAACAGCAGATACCAGCGAGACAACCCAGACATGCACCACAGCAAAAACCAGCACCACCTTTAAGTCGTGGATTATTATCGTCCATTGGATTTATAGTTCGGTTATGGTTATCCACACTATTTATTGCGTTATTATCTTGAAAATTTGGCTCTTGTGGAGGGTGATACCCTAATGCCACTGGTTTAGGAATAGCAGGTGCTACAATAACGTTGTTGTTTCCCATTTGAATAATAGCTGTATTTTAGTATCCTTGTTTTGTATAAAAAAAGAGGTTTGTAAAATAGTATATTAGAAATAGAAAAGAGTAGAGAAATGAGATTCGGATATCGTTTGCTCTTGGCTTATTTCAATTGCATAATCAAAAAATAGTACGAAAAAGAAAAAAAAAACGCTACTTTCGTTTTATTTATTTTTTGCTGTATTTAGTTTGACAAAAAGTCACTTTTTGTAAAACAGCCAGTAAAAAGGAAAAAAAAGTATAAAGGCTCGCTTGACTGTAAAAAGTCGTGTGCTTCCATAAATAGAAATTACTTGGCAAAATGCAAGTGTAAAGACTTGGCATTCTATCCGATTTATTTTTACACTTTACTATTTTTTTTATTGTCGAGCTATCACTTAATTTACTCTTTTTTAAAAAATAAAAACATCTGGATTAACAGGCTGCTATCCACCAATGTACAATAACGTCTCACAAAAAAAAAACAATATTATTATTATAGAAGAGTATTAAGCTAATTTATTGCATTTTATAATAGTTGGAAAAGCTGTTATAATAAAAGTTGCTTCACTACAACTCAAACAAGATATATTGCAGGCTTAGTCTTCATTACTATCATCACCACAACACATATCAACCAGGAAAAGACAACCTAAACAGGCAAAGAATTTAGTACAGCATCCACCTCCACGAAGTCCGGAATCGTCTGTCAATGGATCTACACGTCTGCGTTGCTCGCTAGTAACTTCAGTTGCAGGTGTATTAACATTGTATCCCTGTCCATAAACCACCCCTGATTGTCCTGGTGAATTTTCTGTAACCGTAGTCTGCTGTACTGAAGCGTTCTCAATGTTCGCCATCTGTATTAATCTGTTTTGTATCAATAATACCGTGAAAAAACCTGATTATGCAAAGACTGCATTTTTTTTTGTATCCCTTTTTGTATCCATATAATCTGGAAGGTAGCAAATTAGCCAAAATCAGATATTCACGTGACTCATAACTGTGTGATACTGAGCTTTTCCTTTGACTAGTGTTCAGCTTACCCATAAGTCTATATACAACATTAGTGAATTTAAAAAACAGCTTTGCTATGCCAAGCCAGTCACTGCGCATTTATATAACATTACTATATTTAACAACTTTTACTTTTCTGATTCTAAATACAATTACTTTTACTAACATTAGCACTTCTGCACACAATCTTATGACTATATCTATTTTTAAGTATGCTTGAAACCCACTCCACAAACCCCCACAGCAAGCATACTCAACCCCTATATATGCACAGCAGACGTAAATAAACTCCTACAAACAACACGCACAGCAGGCATAATTAAACTTATACAATTAACACACACAGCCAACTTATTAAAACCTACAAATAACACACACAGCTGACTTATTTAAACTTTTACAAATAACACACACAACATAAACAAATGCTTCTCTATGGAATTTAACATACCCTGTGTCCTCTCTTAAGCCAGACAAATACATTGAACTATAGAGACTCTGAATCTGCCTTGTTGGTGTACAATAGATCTTATGTGTTGCTACTAAACTCATTATTACATGTCCCGTTGTTTTCTATTGCTATAAATGTCTAATAATAAGCAGTTTATCTAAAAATATTGCTATATCTAATCTTCAATATTTTTATTTTGCATTTGCCATTTTAATATGTATAATTTGATGGAGTTTATGTACCTGCCACATTTTCATATGTCTATATTCTTGATAGCAACTTTCCTATTTGCTGATTTTTTTTTGTTGGTTAGTCTATATTATGTACAAGTATATATATTTCAACCGAGCTTTATGCTCGGAGGCGAAGCAATTGCTCTGAGCATATGTCTAGCATTTTATCGTAGCTTTTCATAGCATGTAGTTAACTGACAAGGGGTATTAAAGCAGCGCCTAAGCAGCTGCTGTTTGGTTACTTCTTGTCGAGAAATAAAGTCTCTTTTTAGATAATTGTTTATTACTTTGTAACATATAAGTGTTGTTTATATAGAAAATTATAAATTTTCTTTTTTACTATATATGTTTAGTAATTGAAATAAAATGATATGCATTAGAAAAGTAACATTCTTGTGGTTACTATCAAAATTTTAATACCAGATTATCTTGAAAAACAATAGGAATTTTGTCAAAAAATTCATAGTGCTTTATTTATAATTGTATGGTATAAAGCATCATAAAGCAGAAGCCTGGTTACAGTATTCAATGGTATAAATTTTGTTGCAAATATTACATTTTTAAAGCTAGAGCCAAGCAAAAATGTTGAGATTGATGAAAAAAATTATCCTTGGCTAATGCACAAACCTAGCTTTTATGTCCTGGGTTCTAATTTAATACATAGTAGCTTGTACCTGGAAAGTTTACAATCTACTTGGGCATCCGATTTACCTCATGGTTGGGTTGCTTGGAAGTTTTCATTGGGGTTACGTTTCTGTTCAGCCTCACTCTCCACAGACTTGATCATGGAAGTAACAGTAGTTAGTTTTTTCTTTTCTATTGCTTATTTTAACTCTTTTATAGATATCATATTAAGCAAAACAACACTCTGTTGCAGTTATCACTTTTAAAATTACCATGACTACTCACCAGGTTTACCTAAATGCTCTTGGAGCAATCGCTGCTTTCCACTTTTCAGTTTTAAATGAGGTTACCAATGGAATGGCCAGTGCTAATGTGCTAAACAGTCCTGAGATTAATGGAGCCTTTGACCAGATATGGAAGCTACTTGGTGACAGTGACAATGACATAGGCATTGGTTTTAAGCAGGTTTACAACAATACTGAATGCAGTGGATCAAAACATTTGGAGGCTGCAGTAGTAGCTGATGGACTAAAGGCACTGCTTGGGGGATATTCAAACCTTCCAGATGCTCCTCCTCCTTTCAAGATTGCTGGTGTCAGAGATATGCTTTGCCGTCTTTTCCATTTAGTAAAAACTGATGTTGTTATTGGTGAGGACTTACCAGTAACTGGTCTTCTAACTAAAAGTTTTGGAGGAAAAACATATACAAGTTGGAGTGACTGCTACAATGATCTGTGTAAGTAAATACTAAAATTTTTTATCTAAACATCATAGAAGTGCTAACATTAATTGATAAGCATCATAATTACTTAAAAACAAAATGTAGCTGCTTATGCAAAACAAGTGGGCTTCAAATGGCGTATAGTAAAAACAAGTTACTTTCACAGTGTGTTGACTGGGACACGCATGGCCAGAAGTGATTGCAAAAAGAATGATTGCGATTATTGTGCAAGAAATGTCAAATTGTATCGCCGACGAGTTTTGGCATGTCATCAATATTTGAGTTCAAACCGCTCTAACAGAACAGAGATGTCTGACAATTCCGCCAAATCAAAGCCCAAATTTACTCGCAACATTGGAACAAACTGCATGGTGCGACTTTCTATCTATTCAAAAGTCCAATATAACAGTAAATACAGTCGTGAAGATGGAATTGATGAAGACACGGAAATTAGCAGTGCTGCAGATGTTTCACACAACCATGAAATGCTGAAGCCAGATGCTATTCGGGAGAAAAATGCTACTGTAGAGCTACTGAGCAAAATATCGAAATCTCTCAATGATGGTCTAGAAGGGCGTGCAATTATCAGGTCGCTGCGTTTGTTAGGCGACATAAAGACAGAATCACAAGCGCAAGAGTGTTGGCGTCACCTATATTCCTTGGCAAAAAATAGTGGTAGCATTAGAGGCGCAGATGAGCTAGAGAATGCTTTTGTTCATATTAAAAGCAATGATGGAATAGTGAAAATAGATATTGCTACTGTTGGTGGCAATTCATTTCCACGTGTTATTACTTGGGCAACGGCTGATCAAATAGCTCTTGCACAGTCTGGCATTGCTGACGTTCTTGCAATGGATGCTACATATGGATTATTGCAATGTGGTATGCCATTTGTGCAAGTAGCTGTTCAAACTGCACCTGGAAAAGTGATTCCGCTGGTTCAGGCGGTAGTATTTAATGAGCAGATTGGTACATATTGTATATTGCTTCAACATATATCAGAGATATTGGGCAGATCACGGATTAAAACAATATTCACTGATGCCGATCCTGCACTAATTAAAGCAATTGCAGAGACATTGGATGTTAAGCACTTTTTGTGCCGGTATCACAAGCGCATGAATATTAGAACTGCCGCAGCAGGGGTCTCCAAGGATGATGAACAGATTGTAATAAAAAAACTAGTGGATCATGGACTTCTCAAGGTCACGGATAGATATACAGATAAGAGTGCTGTGTTTGTCAAATTATGTGTGATTGCATTTAATAATGTCATATATACGCGTAATATTACTGATTATAACAAGGTAAAGCTGGCCCTGATTGAGAGTTTTCCATTTTCAATTCAATCCAGGATTCGCTCAGTTTTTAACTCAGAGGAGCAATTTGCAGAGCTATATACATATACTTGGAGAAGACTAGGCTGGGAAACGTCTAGTGCTGCAGAGTCTACCCACAGTGCTTTAAAGAAATGGCTGAAAAATAGAAGTACTAACCGCCTTTCATTTGATGATTTCGTGCAGGAAGACTGTAAGTTTATTGAGAATCGTATTGCTAAGGTTAATGCACGAGTTCAACATGAGATGACATGGAAAATATATAATCTTCCTATTGGATTTATACATGAGGCATCTGGCAAAATCCCGAGAAAAGTTGCTAACAATGTTTATGCATCTTACTTAGCCTCTAAAAAAGAATATAAGGCAAATGTTAGCACAGACAAGCCAGACATCTGGAATGTACATAAGATCGATAGCAGGAATGCAATAACGGGACATATGGCAGATTATATATTTACAAAAGTTGCCTGCAATATTATAGATGGGCTTGAGAGCTGGAAATGCTCATGCTTCAAATATGAACGCGAAGGATTGCCATGTGTACACATTATGACAGCACGTCGTAAAAACAACATTGCTAAACGTGGTGGTATTTTTATTCCTGATGATGAAAACAGTGTTGTTCGTCTAAGTGACATTGATTCACGGTGGATATTTCCAAACGACGCAAGTGCCAGTGCTGATGTAAACATAGAAGGATATGAATCAGACGTCTCACTCACAGATTACTTACAGCAGATAGTGCACAGTATGATTAGTGATGTTTCAGATATGAGCGACTCAAAGAAGATAGCCCACATGGACAATCTTATGTCAATTGGCCATGCAATGGCAGACTGCGAGCATACTGTTGATAAACTGCACCTTCCTGATGTGCAGATGTCTCTTGTAAAAACAAAAGGTCGTCCTAGCAGTAAAAAAATTTCAAGTGACAAGACAGTTGCTGATAAAGTATATGCAGACTGTTTAAAGAGGGATGCACAAGCTAAACGTAAAACTACTACACAAGTCAATTCTGCTGCCAGCACATCTGCCTCTGCAAAAAAGCCGCGCCATTGCTCTACATGTAAGCAGCCAGGTCATGACACTCGGCGTTGTCCAAATCAGAACAGTAACTCGGCTTAACCATGTAGTGCAAATGAAGCAGTTTTATAAGTATTTAGTGATCTATATTAGTATTTTAATTTTTTTTTATAAAACATATGCTAGTTGTCCTCTATTTATATGTTTAACCATTTTTAAGTGTTAAGAATTTAAAAATTATAATTCTTAAAAAAAAATAAAAAAGCTACTACAAATGTAGACATCTTTTTAGATAACTAATAACACATTTACATATTATATTATAGATATCTTTAATGCAATTCTATCTTTACAGCTATGTCTCGTGTGGCTTAAGAACAGAGGACAAAATAAATAAAACAGGTGACGGTGAACAACAGAAAAAACCGAGGTGTAACCAGTTACCAGTAAAGTTTTGCTGCAAATTTGCCTAAGGAACGTACATACGTGTTGCATTATTATACACTTAAAAAGTCCATCTTTCAAGTATAAAAACCAGATAGTTTTTACAAACCAAAATGTCCTGGGCTTTTTTTTCCACTTTTTAATTATTAATTTAAAATAAAGTTTATTTGCACTACATCTCAGCTCTTCAGCTTTTCTGCTATGCGGCTATAAAACTGTAAAATATATAATTATTTGTTGCATCATACTTTTTTATATTATATCTCTAATGTCAGCAGCAGACTGGTAAGTTATTCTTCCTCTTTCATTTAAGTCGCATGAAGGATCTTTCTCTGGTGCCTTTCTAGCTAACTGTTGTGGACCTATATTTTATGTAAATACAATTGCATGTAGCAATGTATTGCATTATACATGGAAAATTACTTTTGGTTTTATTAATATTAAGCCTTAAACCTGAATATTAACAAAAGCCCGATTTAGTCTTTTATAAAGCCATTTATATGTAAATTATTTAAACCTATCATTTTCGGGTATCATTCTAACTATACTACATGCTCGGGTGTAAGATTAAAACATTACACTTTAGTTCACTGTACTCTCATGTGCAACACATGCCTACCTTTTAAATATACTCCATTCTGAGTAGTTGTATCTTTAATTTGTAATATGCAAAACTCTTTTAAAAGTTTAAAGTATCCCGCGGCATTACAGGATTTTTTACTGTGTATGGCATAGATTGCATATAAATTGCTGTACACTTCTTGACAATATAAATAAATGCTGCCTGTATTAACATGAAATTTAAAGTATTTACAGCAACAAACGTTATTAGAAGAGACACATTATCATTTTAGGCACCTTAGGAATACCAACCAGTAGTACCACATATGTTTCTATGCAACTAATAGTGCTGAACTCAGCTCGGTCTAACACTGTACCCAGAACTACTTAAAGAAAGCCATATTTCTACCAGATACCGTGTGGAAGTTGAATAGGGGTAAATGCAGTGCAGGGGGTTGAGTAGTGCTGTGTGTGAATTTGGGTCAATTTAAGCCAACTACAGCACTGACCTTGCGAATGTAGAGAATAAACCATGTTGTGTCTGCTATGAATAAAACTGCTGTAATTCAAAAGACTCACAGATAATATGCCAGTGAATAGCTATGTCAAAATGCACTGTATGAATTACACAATCATTATAAAAAAGAAAACAAAAAATAGAATGAGGTAGTAGTTAAAGAGAAGAGTTATGTTTTTGACTATCAACTGTTTGTTTTTTATTTTATCGCCTACTACCAGCTGGATATGGTCATGTGAAAAGGTGTTGATCAGATGGCAGGTAATTTTCCAGATTATATGGATACAAAAAGGGATACAAAAAAAATGCAGTCTATGCAAAAGTGTATACTATTTCAGACACAAAAAAAAAAAAACTAAAGAAAAGAACAAGTGAGTCAAAGTGGAAAAAGAAAAAAAAACAAACGATGTGGGAAAAAATCTCTCCTTTTTATGTAATTATGGAATAAAGTACAGAAAAAAAAAAAGGGTAGCCAACAAGGATCTGCAGAAATCTTTTTTGTGTGCATTTCTTTTGCATTTCACAGCGTGTCTCTGACTTTATAGAAAAATACACACTATTTCCTATGCTCTGCTCTTTTTTTTTTTGTTACCCACTACAAATAGCTCAACATGCTGATGTATCTGAGCGACCCAGTTTATCAATTTACCAAGCTGGCTCTGAAACAGGAAGCCATAATCACACGTTCAGTGGCGCAGCTACAAACAGGAATTCTATACGTAAACAAAACGGCCTCACTAGTTTTAGCTCCTTAGCTTGCAAATAAATACTTATTTTCACATATAACTCAATAGCCTTACCCACAGTTACAACACTATAAAAAAAAAAAGTGGAGGAGAAGCTTTTAGAATTTCATAGTTCTTTTCGTTTATTACTTGAGAGTTTATAGCATTAAATTGTACCAATATAGCACACTATACCAACTCTCCGGGAAAAACAAAAATAAAAACTCCGATATGCAGCCGATATAAATAATAACAAAAGCAGAACAACTGCAGAGTTTTCCAGACGCTGCGTTTTTCTATTAACCACAGAATGTTTTTATTGTATAGTCAAATAAAAAAAAAACCAATTATAATAAATAATAAGCCGGGTATGGCGTAGAAAATGATATACATAAAATCTTTAGAAAAAAAAGTGCTGTTTGTGAATTGTTCATCTAACACACTTTGGCACACAACCATCCACAACATGTTCCGCAGAAAAAGGACTTGCATCCACCACGTTTCTTCTCCACAATCTTTTCATTATGGTGGTGATGGTGTGGGCGTTGTCTGACTACAACTGGCTCTCCTGCCCGTACATGATGACGACGCCGGTGAAACATACTATATTATAAGCTCAGTAGTATTCTTGTAGTCTATTCCGTGTAATAAACGCAAAGGTCTGTCGTGTGAGTTAAGCTCAGAAAGCTTTTAATAAATGTCGTTAAAAAAAAGACTATGTTTAGTTTGAGTATATGCTAAGCGATTGCTGGTATATAATCTTATTTTATTTTTTTAAGTCCCTTCCCGGACGGGTCGTCTTTTATATAAATACTGAAGACGTCCGCAAGATGTGCAAAAGTATTTTTTACTCTTACCTTTTACAACGTTAGCAGCACATCCTCCAATAAAATTACCAGGACTGCGCTTTAAGCATGTGCTTTTGGGAAAAAAGAAAAAAAGATGTGGGAATTACATCATAATACCCGATGACCAGAAAATGACGTAGTTATGTGTCACTCTTTTTACTGTTCTTTTATCCCTCTGCACATGTCTTTAACCTGAATAGAGCCAAGCATCCGCTACCACTGTAATTTATACGTCATTGTCATATTGTTGCATCAGCGTTTCTGTTCAGGGCAGGTTACCGGCTAATCTGATTATCCAGCTCTCTTTACTCTGCGGAACTCCGGTTCTAAATATAGCCTCATCTGATCCTTAGAAATACCTTCATGTGTGTGCAAACGGATAATCCTCGTATGATTCTGCGCAATTACAAAAACATGCCATTACTATTCCCTCTTTCTTATCCATTCCAGGAGAAAAAAATCGCTGTCTCAGTAAAGTCAGTATCGGCACGTGGCGCCACTACAGCTTATACTAGTTTACCAAATCACACAGAATTGCGTCTGATAAGGTCAACGACATTATTAGATACTGTTGGTATGTCAAACAAGTAACCTATGGCCATCAGTGTCAAAAAAGCTGCAAAGGAATAACTGAATCGCCCCAGTCTCACTTTTGGATTGGCACATAAACGTCCTTCTACTTCAATTACTCGCTTTACCAAGAACTTCGATTACTATAACGGTATGTCCATTGTGCAATAAATCAACCAGCAAGATACAATAGCGTCATACGCCTTCCGTTATCGGTATTGAAGGTTTCTGCAACTCTTTCCCTATGAATTTCCATAAGCCAGGAGGCATTAAAAACTTCCGGATAACTACCGCAGAAAAAAAACTATCAAAATAGCAAAGCCCATTTGGCTAAATTGTATGGTTATAGTATCGGAGAAGCACCAGGGCTGGGTTGCTCTCAATCAACTATTAAACTGCACTATATATCCGCTATACCATTTGCTAGTGGTCTATCCAAATATTCTCTCTAACCGTTCTTTTTCCATATAATTTAAGCTACAAGTCTTACAGAAATAAAGTCACAAATCAATATTTTTGACATGATTGATAGTTTGATTTGACATATAGTTGATAGTCTTATAAAGAGAGCTTATGGTACATTGCCTAATATTACATTTTTTTTATACATCTCTCGTGTTATTACACCTGTTGTGATTTTCTTTATCTAACAAAAGCATGCACCTCTTCTTCTTTTGTCGGTTCTGTTTTTTATTCTGATGCTGTCGATATTCAACCTTGCTTATAACTAAACTTTTATACAATTACCCATACAGTGAGAGGATGCTAACAGCAAAACACAGGGCATACTTTAAACCAGATTGTTACATAATTATTATTAAGCAATGAAGGATGAGGGGCCGGCTATAAATGTTTCAGGAGTGAATGGATCATGCAGGGGTAAATAGCTGTATGTATGGCTTATAATATATGTAAAGAGGTAGCCAACATGTCGGTAAACCCAGAACAGTGGTATTACAGGAAGCAGAAAGGGTCAAGTCTTGAGTATAAATGTATAGTTTTTTTTACCGATTTATTTAAACAAGTTCATCGTTAAACTCTCTTACACCGAGAATGTCCCATGCACTAGTGTAATCTCTCCTACGCTAAGGTTGATTAAAAGGTATGATAGCTTTTTTTTTTAATACAAAAGACAAATTCTAACAATCTATTCAATACTGGCTATGTTCCTCCAAGCAGAAATAGCGACTGCAATCATGTTCCTTTTAAACCACCGTTGAGTAAAAAAAATTGCCAAAATTTCGCTAAAAACCAATGTTGCTTCAATTGCTAAATGTTTTGAGTTTTATATCAAAACTAAATGATAATCAATAAGTATGTACTAACTTGACGCACTTTTAACGTTGGTTGCGACAATGTTTGCATTTTTTTTATTAATTCAACAATTGAATCATGGTCAAAAATTCTGATACAACTGCTATGCATAAAACTTTTCAACTTGAGCAAGCAAAAAAAAAAAAAAACCAAGTACTTTCTTCTAAACTTACACGTTGTTGTAATGCAAAAACTTTTTCCAGAAAGAGTTCTTAAAGGCTGCCTATCCAAATTGTAGTTAATATTTTACAATTTCATCATCATTAAAACTACAATATAAAACAGTAGTCAATTATTTTATGCTACTCTTTTTCTTTTGTCAAGAAGAATTACGAGGCGCAAGTTGTTTCAGCAAGCCATGCACTATATTACTAACGCATTATCTTTTTGCTCATTTTCCGCTCACACGCAAGCTCGGTATTTTTTTTTTGTCTGTACTCATGCTATCCTTTGTCATAAATACAAATGTGTGAAAATCTTGTGGATATAAAAGAAAAAAGTTTAAGAGTTCATTTAAACATATTTGTAAAAAAAAAAAACACACCCAAGAAGGTATTTTTGTTATTTAAACTATAATTTTAATTAAAATATTCTTCATAAAGCTTTCATGACTGTTTCTGAAAAGACAAGCCATTGTAATGACAATGTCAACGCCAGTACAAATTCTACACAAGCCAGTATTCAGAAAACCGCTATTCTAGAGCCTATTACACTTCATAAAAGTCAAAGTTTAGTAACATTTTCTAATATTAGAAAAAGGATTACTGGGGAATGGACAACTATTGACAAGGTTATTGTATCAATAGGTATATTTTTTATTTACTTTATCACTGCACTAGATATAAGTGCTACCGGTACAATTCAACCCCGTGTACTTAGTGATTTTAATTCAATGACCAGAGCCGGTGTAATAAGCACAACTACTTATTTATTAATAGCCGGCATAAGACCAGGTTTTGCTAAAATATCTGATGTATTTGGCTATCTACACGCGCTAGTCTTATCAACTACTTTACATACATTGGGTTTTCTAATATGTGCAGTAGCACAAAGTTTTAATGCAGTATTTGCCGGATCCGTAATTTCGGGGATTGGCCAGGGTGGTTACGGAACACTGGTAAGCATGATTATTGCTGATATTTTACCTATACACTTACGTGGTAGCATTACAGCATATGTGTCAATTCCTAATATTACAAACTATTATTTAGGAATTGAAGTGGGAAATGGTCTCTATAACAAATGGCATTGGGTATATGGAATTCTGTGTATTCTAGCCGTGGTATGCTCAATACCTGCGTTTCTAGCTCTCTATCGTGTCGACAGACACACACGCAATGCTATGCGTATAGCAAATTCTACAAACACAACCATTACAAAAACTTCTATTTCACGCCGCATTTTTAACGCATTGTTAAAACTAGACATTCCGGGACTAGTTTTACTCTGCGGTGGACTTTTATGTATTTTATCACCTCTCGGAATGCAGCTAAATCTACAATACGGTTGGAATAGTGCACAGGTTATTGCTCCATTAGTTATTGGCCTAATAACACTATCTCTATTTGTGATATACGAGTACAAATATGCTGCATATCCAGTTATTGCCTTTCCACTACTCAAAAACAAAACTTTTGCATGTGCCATATCTGCAGCCACTCTTTTCTTCTTTACAACAAATGTCTCATTGTTTTACTTTAATCCGTTTATTCAAGTTACTCGTGATGTATCTGCACACACAGCCATGCTTTTGCAGCTTGGAACTGTCGGGTATAATGTAGGATTATTTTTTGGTGGTTGGGCTATGCAATATTCCAAAAAATATCGTCGTTGGGCTTGGCTTGGTTGGACATTAGTTTTGGCTGCTGTTTGTCTTATGCTATTAGCACGTGGCGGTAGTAGTGGCTCTACTAATGCTATAATTGCAGTTGTACAAGCTATATATGGTATTGGTGGAGGAATCCTAGTCGGATGCCTTGGCATTGGTGTACAGGCTGCTGTATCTAAAGCCGATCTTTCAATTGCTATTACTTTGTATAGTATGGTTGAATATATTGGCGGCGTATTAGGTGAGGGTGCGTCAACTACAATTTGGGTAAATTTACTGCCAACCAGACTTCAAGGAAAGATGGATGCAAACGTCGATATATTTAGCGCTATCAACGATATTACGTACTACCAAAGTTTGCCAAAAGATCAGCGCATAATTGTACAAGATGGCTATATTAGCACTCAGAGAATTCTTACCATTTGTGGTATTTGCTCAATATTACTGACAGGCGTCGCTATGCTAGGACTCGCACGATCCAACCTTTCAGATAATGCTGCACCACTAAAAATTGATTCCGAGTTTGAAGACAATGTTACAAACTCTCTAAGATATTCTAGTAGCACATCTGATAGCAAAGATTAATATCAATGTATTCAATAGAAACACGTTGCAAAAATAAAAATAAAAAGCACAAAAAAAGTACAAAATATAAAGAATGTAGAAAAAAAAAAAAAGGCAAATACAGAGCAATACAAGATTAATCGCTGTATAGTCTAAGCAGCAGCAGCACCCTTTGCATCTTTAATAAGATTTTTGATAGCGTCAATACTGCCCCAAATACAGGCTACTGCACCAACAGCAAGTACAAATACCATCCAGATCTTCTCATACCATGGGGCAATACGATGACCATAAAGTTTGAGATAGCAAACTACAGGGATAATAGCGTACATGGTGACACAAGCAATGGAGCTGATGAGACTGAGAAAATCTGAAAAATACGGAATTGCCAGCGAGACGCCGCACACAATAGCTACTACAATAGACCGATAAACTAGACGGATGATAAATTCACGCTTCTTTCCGAGACGCTGAGGTGTAATCTGCCACTGCTGCTCGATTTCAAGATAGAAACTCAGTAGCATAATTGGCGCTGCAATAATAACATGTGCAGTAATCATAATTTTGGCAACAGTTGCTGGGGCACCAGTAGGAATAGAGTCAAGTACAGGTGATACTACCTGGTCGCCATATGCCCAGTACCCAGCTACGCCAATAAGCAAATAGCAAGCAGCACAAAAAATCATTGCGGCAAATATAACCATCGGCCATTGCTTTGGCTTGCGCATTGATGCCTCGACATGCGGATAAACGACTGAGCCTGCAAATGAGAATACAATTGAAGAAAGTGCCACGGGAACACCAATTCCAATAGCCACGTCATGACCAGGTGCTGGCTGATCCGGATACATGACCGTGTATGGCTTTAAAATGCTCATGACTGTAGCCACAACGATAACCACAATTGACGCCAGCAGACCAAATACCGCCATTACCGCAGCCTCTGACATTTCCTTTAGTATGGCAACTGGAAGCCACATGACTATTGCCACAAGCACCATCCACACCTTTTGCGATAGCGTCACGCCTAGTGTAGACACTAACTGATAGATGAATTGACCAGATAGAATGATATACAAACACGTAGTGCCCAGCGAGTATAGATAGTTAAAAAATTGCGTTGCATATTGACCCCATCGTCCAAATGCAGCACGACCAATTTGTGGAAATGAATGCAGACGATGGCCACCAGGTCCCTGATAATAAAGACAGCGGATTGTCAAAATGCCCGTGTAACCGCCAATAAATCCCGACATGACCACAATAAGAACGCCAATCCATCCAGTCTTGGCAAACGCATAGGGAATCTGCAGACAACCAGTACCAATAATGATACAGACGACATTTGAAAACGACCTAATAAATCCTGCATTACGTGGTTGTGGCGGATCAGCAACTTGTATTACCTGCTCCGTCTGGCTTTCAAGCATTGTCTCCTCCTGCACCGCATCTTTCTCATCCAGACAATCACTGTCGCTAGTTCGCTGAAGTTCTTCCTCAATTGGTATTTTGCCGCTGCCGTCCATCGATGATGTTTCAGTAAAATCCGATGGAACTTCATAAATATTTCCTTGATTGGTGCCATCCAATGCCACTACAGGCCCAGCGGCGCGGATTTCTGCAGCTACCGCAGCTTCTTCAGCAATCGGCGTCATGACTCGGCCATTACTTGTTGCTAATCCATCTTCCACTGGATCAGAGCCGCTTCGATTCAATACCCGTCGTAAAAACGTTGGCACCGGCATTATTCGTTATAAATAACAAAAAAAACTTAACCGTAATTTGCAGAATAATTTTTGTTGCGTTCCCTTTGCCGGGGTTTCCGCTTATTTTTAGAGTTCCCAAAGAGTCTAAACAATCAGTAACTCAACAAAAAACAAGGGAGTTTCTTTTTGAGAAATGAATAGGATGGGTCAACAGCCCAAAAAAAAAATACTCTGGTGAATAATACCTTATTTTCGGGTATTTTTCTCCTTTTGTTGCAACCTGATGGTAAAAGTAAAAAAATATAACAAAGGGAATTAATACAAAGGGGGAAAACTAGAGGGAGGAGGTGGGGATAGTTACTAGCAAAACAACGCACTAGTATGCAATGGGAAAAGTTAGTCTATCTATAGGCGCAATTAGCAGGGCAATAGATTCGGGATAGCCAAAATCAGATGACAAGACGCTTGATAAAGAAAAAGTGAAACAAGTATGCAGAGGAATTCTAGACAAACCTGCAAAGCAAAATAAAAGCGATGCGCATGAATGGTGATAGCTAGAGTGCAAAATAAATCTGGCAAAATAGTCGAAAAAAAAAGATTATGAAAAGAAGTAGTTTTCTATATAAATTTTTTTGAACAGAATACAAAAAAGAATGTAGGAAAAGACTCTTACTTTATAAGGGTGTGGGGAGATATGTTGAAAGAAGGGGAGGATACGGTATTTTTTATAGACCTGGTATTTGGAATAGCAATAAAATTAGAGAGGCCTAGAAGAAATGGGGAGGCCAAGTCGTGTGGAGGGGGGGAGGCCAAGAGAAAATATGCCGAACGCAGGAACAGCCTCTTTCTTGCCTGAGTAACAAGTGCACGGGTCGTACGGAAAAAAAAAAACTCCGTTTCTTCATTATAGTCTACTTTATGCGCTTAGGAGGAGCGGATAAGAGGCTAGTTTGTATTTGCATATCACTCCGTCATTGGTTAACACACATCTTTATGTCATATTTTAGTACAAAATCCAAATTTTTTTTTCTTTCTTTTGTGCAGCAATTAAGGAAATGCAGATGTATGGCTCAAAAATTCAAATATGGAACGGAAAGGATGGACAAAGTTCGGACAACGTCATTTCATTTACTAACTCTTTATTTTTTTCTGCAAATTTGATGTTACAAACATGTGTAACACTCATCTTTTATGTTGGGGGGAAATTGTTTTAAACCCACCAATTACCATGTACATACCCAACTCCGATAAGATAAAGGAAATCCGCTGCTGAATATTGTCATTTTATCTCGGAAACCAATGCACGTGAGTTCTTTTATCCAAACAAGTACAGGAAAGTGTGAAAAAAGAGTTCAAATTTTCTTGTAACTTTATTTCCCCGGCTTGTGAAATAAAGAAACCAGATGCTTCCCACAGATAATCTGGAGAGGTAAAGTGATGGTTTATTGTGTCGTGCAAGATAATTACAAGTACTATTTTACTATAAGAATAGTGACCCTGGAGAAGCTTTTCTTCTTGGAAAGCAAGCGCCCTTTTTTTCTCTGTTCAACCCAAGTGGCAGGATGTGTAGTTCCGTGCACTACATTGTCTACATGAATGTTATAGAATAAGAAAAATAGTGGCGCATTTGTTTGGTTAGTTATTTTTACCCAAAAACAATATTCCCTGAAGGGATCTTTTTCATTGAGCGCACCCTTGTCATATTATACTTGTTCTTTTGTCATCCCCCATGGGTGTTATTTAATTATGCCAAGGCTTTGTCCAACAATATGTGCAGTCCACAAAGACTTGTCGATAGTGGGGATATTAAGCCATAAACCAAGAGTATAGAAATGGTCAAAAGGGCTTGGCCCAGCTTTGAGAAATGAAATAAATATTGTTTAGATGAGAAAGCATGCTGCCACATTGTCGCTTGTGATTATGTGGTTTAGTAACGTAATTCTGGCATGCGTGGAAAAAGCAGCCAAGCTATCCACAAAAAAAGCAAGCCATTATTCTATACAAATTTATGCAAGCGCAGAGCATGGAGTTACTGGTTGTTCTATCTTTTCATGGAAACCAGAAATTGTAGATTTAATGCGGGATTTCTTGTAAAAGCAAACGGAAAATCCATGTGGCCATTTTAAAAAGGTATTCTACTATTTGGTAAAGTTACAAGAGTGGGAAGAAATCAATGCCGCTTTACATTGCCATCCTATTTTCTTCTTTCAGATAATGCGCATAACCAAGACACATGATATTAGTTTTTATTTTATCATGCCAAGATAATAATGTTTTTTTATTTTAATGTCGTCATCGCTCACGTACTAGTACAGTTAGTAAAAGAGTGGGAGAGAATGGTTGGCCCACCGATCATTTGTATTGAAATTTGCAAGCTTGTAAATTGAGACAGAAAAATACCAGTTCACACGCCAAGATCATTATTAAGTTAAAGGTGAGTATTTCTTTATTTGAAATGAAGCAGAAAATTGCAGTTTTCTGCCGTACATGTTAATGGAATATTGAATATCCATTATCCTCGACATAAGCAGAAACATAGATGGATAAACTAAAAAAAAAGCCAAGACAAGAGACGTTAGATATTACAACCCCGCATTATAATGGATCTCCACGTTAAACTAAATGTGTACTATTTATTGCCTCTATTTAAAGGGTGGGAGGGGGGCGGTGGAATAAAAGCCGATATGAGACGATAACAGGGACTAGACTGGTCTTGATTTTCAGATCGATTAGGTACAGATTCTAATCACGCAGGTTCAACTTTGAGAAAAACCGCCGCGCTGGAGCTTTTTTTTTTCCAAAGAGTGTCGCTTATTTAAATGCGATCTGCCTGAGAAAAAGAGAGAATATCCGAAGACCGCGCTGGAAAAGGGAGTAGAAAAATTTAGCAGGAATTAAAAGAGCATACAGACGAGAAGGATATTATATTGGGTGGGGAGAGAGATTTGTTGTGCTGTACTGCGATCCTTTCTTCTTTATTCCTCTGTTGCGTATTTCCTTTTATTCTTTCTGTTTATATTGTAAGTAGAAAACTGATTCGGGTTTATACGATTGGATTTTACTACCAAAAAATAAAAGGACAATTGAATCTAACGTCTTTTTATTGTTTTTTTTTTTTGGTTTATAAAGACATTTAGAGCAAGAAATAAAAAGCAAGAATTGACTTTTAAGATGCTTCGTTCAGCAACGTTTGCAGCAATTCGCAAGGCTAAACCAGCAGTTGGTTTTAAGAGCGCAATGCTCCAGGTAAGTAAAAAAAAAAATAGAGTAGCACTGTCAGTTCATTATTATTTCCTCCCTTTCTCTCCTATAGAAAAGACTGCGACACTTTATAGCTAATGTAGGAACAGAGGAGGGGAGGATGTGCGACAATTTGTCAAGTATACTTTTTTTATTTATGATATTTTGTGATATTTAGAGACGTTGCTGGTATGGGCTCTGGTCGTTGTTTGGACAAAAGTCGCAAGGCACGACTGGGACCGATGCTAAGCATATAGAAGATAAAAAGGCACAGTAAAATTTCTTACGCTTTCTCTCCTCCTTGACACCAATTTAAAAGCCACGATTTCTAAGTAAACTGGGACAGCAGATTACTAACAAAAACAACCAGCATGTTTTCACTTGTAATATGAAATAATGTAATAAATTGTAGGCAGCGCGTGGGATGGCGTCGAGTGATACGGCGACGATTGAGCTGGGACCGCGTGCGTTTGAGGGTTACAACATTGAGACGCCGTCAACTCAGGTGACGATGAGCAAGGCAGATCTGCTGTCAATCTATCGACAGATGCAGACGGTGCGGCGGTTGGAGATGGCCGCGGATTCATCGTACAAGCACAAGCTAGTGCGTGGATTCTGTCATCTTTGCACAGGACAGGAGGCAGTGCCAGTTGGAGTGGAGAGTGCGTTGACAAAGGATGACGCAATAATCACGGCGTACCGCTGTCACGGATTCACGCACGAGCGCGGGGCGTCGGCATATGGAATTCTAGGAGAACTGATGGGACGCAAGGACGGTGTATCAAAGGGCAAAGGAGGATCGATGCACATGTACGCGCCTAACTTTTATGGCGGCAACGGAATTGTGGGAGCGCAGGTGCCACTGGGTACGGGCGTAGCATTTGCGCAAAAGTATCGTGGAGAGCAGGCATGTACAGTTGCGTTATACGGTGACGGAGCAGCCAACCAGGGACAAGTGTTTGAGTCATACAATATGGCGAAGCTGTGGGATTTGCCAGTGCTGTTTGTGTGCGAAAACAACAAGTATGGTATGGGTACAGCAGCAGGACGTGCGGCGGCTAATACGGATTACTACACGCGCGGACAGTACATTCCTGGAATACGGGTGAATGGTATGGATGTATTGGCAGTGAGACAGGCGATTGAGTATGCAAGAAAGTATGCGATAAGTGGAGAAGGGCCATTGGTATTGGAAATGAATACTTATCGTTATGGTGGACACTCAATGTCAGATCCTGGTACTACTTATCGTACACGTGAAGAGATTCAGCATATGCGTTCTACTTCTGATCCAATTACCGGATTTAAGCATCGTCTGGTGGACAGTGAAGTTGCAACTGAAGATGAACTTAAGGCCATTGATAAGGAAGCTAAGCGTTTTATTGATGCGGAGTTGGCAAAGGCAAAGGCAGTTCCAGAACCTGATGCCAGTGAACTTTGGGATGATATTTACATACGTGGAACAGAAGTACCTTATCTTCGTGGACGTGTACCTGAGGAGACACATTACTACTAATTCTAGTATTAGTTGATATTTTGAAATACTTTTTTTGACTTTTTAAAAAGTGGTATTTGATGAAATCAAATTAACCTGTGTTATTTCTTATATAACCAGGCAGCTCTCTCCTCTGTCTTTCTTTTTCTTCTTTTTGTTCTTTGAACATTATATTCACAAATAAATTTGTTTCTGACTTTAACAGTATTAACTTGGAGTATGAAGGTTTGGAATTTTCACAGCAATCGCTGGGTTGTCACTTTTAATAAAGGTATATATTAGGATTCAAAGCGGAGAACTAATAAACAATTCACAAGTGCAAGCCGCTTAAAAAGGGGGGAGGAGGATCACTCTCACTAATCGAATCACCCGCAGATCTGAGCGCAGATTCTGCTGGCTGCGACAGAATAAAAGAAAGATGCTAAAGAGTTGGAGACAATCTCAGGGTCGGGGGGCATCAGATATTATAGGTATTTTTGGCGGACAGCCTTTCTTAAGCTCCTGCTGGGGGGGGGGGTATTTTAGAGGTGAGAGGGTCCAGTGTGTTTGTGAATTCAGAAGTAAGTGGATCAGCTTCCTCAGCTGGAAGATAGGACCAATCAATTGGTAGTTTGCCATGTTCTTCGAGATACTTATTAGCTTTACGAAAGTGACCAGCCTCAAAAAAGCCACGATGAGCACTGAGAGGAGAAGGATGAACAGATTTAAGCACAAGATGTTTTTTAGTATCCAAAGATTTACCCTTTTTCTGAGCATAAGCACCCCAGAGCATAAACACGACATTTTCGCCTTGATTGATTATTTCAATAACACGGTCTGTTAAATATTCCCATCCTTTACCAGCATGAGAATTAGCTTTACTACGTTCAACGGTTAAGGATGCGTTTAATAATAATACACCCTGTTCTGCCCATCCTCTTAAATAACCGTGCGAGGGTCGTTTAAATTCATTTGGATAATCTCTCTCCAATGCCTTAAACATATTTAGGAGACTGGGTGGAATTGATACCTGTGGACGAACACTGAATGCCAATCCATGTGCTTGTTTTGGTCCATGATAAGGGTCCTGTCCAATAATTACCACTTTTACCTTGTGAAGTGGTGCGTATCTACTCCAAGAGTATACATCCTGTGCTAATGGGTATACTTCTTTACCAGCAGCATGTTGTTGTTTGAGGAATCGTTTGAGTTCACGGAAATATGGCTTGGTTAGCTCTGGCTCCAGTCGTGTGAGCCAACTAGAATCAATTGTAGCCAGTTCCAGACGATATTCAATAGGATCCAGTTTACTCACATTGCTACTGTTGGGAGTAACGTTATTGCTGTTGGGAGTAATAATTATTTTCTGTTCCAAGTGCTGTTTGTCGGTAGCCGTGGGTTTATTATTTTTCTTACTAGGCACTTTGAAATAAGAATCAAGCGTCTTGCGTTTATTTCCACGCGTTTCCTTTTCTGTTTTTGCATTCATTCTTATGTTTTAATAGTGTCCAAAAATATAAAAAATAAAATAAAAATGAAAATAAGAAACAAAAGAGAAAAAAAAAGTTTTACAAGGTGTTTCTTTGATTTATGATAAACCCAATCGTTTTTCTTCTTCGCGTGTGCTGCGGACAAATTTTGCTTTAGCAAGCAACAATAATCGTTCTTCAAAATCGTCTTTCAAAAAATCAACACTGAGCCAATCTTCAGCCAACTTTTTATATTCAAAAGTATCAATAACATTACGCATATTTTTCATTAACATGGAGCATATATTTTTATACTCTTCAGCATGAGAAGAAACTACTTTATCAACATACAAGGGTGTAATACCTAATACCCTTTCATATCCGTCTGTTAATTCTGATAATCTACGTTTAGAGAGTATAATTGTCTTCTTACTAATCTCTACCATACTGCGTAAATCTCTTTGTAACTCTGATAATCGATCTTCTACTGTTTGTATTTGTATTGCACGTAGTTTTGTATGTTCTTTTGGAATAATTTGTAAATATTTGTAAAGTAAAAGTAACTCTTCTGCACTCTTTGAAGAGTTACTATACTGGTATTTCCACTCGTATACCAATTGTCGTAATTCTCCCAATATTGTTAAACAGTCTGTCATTATTAATAATAAGAATAACTACTAAATAAAGTAACCTCAAAAGAAACGTACGTTTAGCTATAAGAAAAAAAACTTTGGCTTATCACAACAAGCTATTGATCAAAATCTGTAAATCTGCTTATATTGATTAGTCGAAAAATGTAAACAAAAAAAAAAAATTCTACTTTTCTTTTTTTGGATCTACGCGTGAATATAAAAAGTACAGTTCCAACGATAAGCAAAAATATTCTTAACAAACATTCACTCTTTTCTCTCTGCTTTGTTTACAAAATAAAGTGAAAACAACTGCATACTTTTTTTTTTTTTATTCTAAACTCTTTATCTTAAAAATACTTGATTTTATCCATGTCGCCAGCAGAGACTATTCCGGTTAAAGTCGAGGAGGATAACGCGCCCATGGCTGTAGACGCTGTCAAGGCAGCAGTTGCAGCTACCGAAACCAAGGAAGAAAAAGAAGAAGAGGAGCAGGAAGAAGGATCTGAAGAGTCATTACGAGAGCTTCGCGAGCGTGCATTAGCACAGTATTCTTCAATGGGAGAAGAAAAGCAACGTATGCAGCGACTGGATTTTTTATTAGAAAAATCTGCAGCATATGTGAGTTTTATAGCTCAGCGATTGGAAAGTAAGCGTGCTGAGAAGCAATCCGGTAGTAACAGCAATCCTCCACGTAAGAAGCGTCGACGCCAATCAAAGAAAGGAGAGGACGCGACAATTGAATCAGAAACAGTAGCTGAGACAGAAGATGATGAGCGCGTGATTAATGGAGAATCTGTGTCGCGTCGTCAGCCTCGCGAAGTAACAGGTGGTGTAATGCGAGAATACCAATTGGAAGGTATGGAGTGGATGGCTTCTCTTTACGAGAATGGTTTGAATGGCATTTTAGCTGACGAGATGGGTTTGGGTAAGACTCTTCAGACCATTGCCTTTTTGTGTTTCCTCCGCGAAAGACAAGTATGGGGTCCATTTCTAGTATTATGTCCTCTATCTACACTAGCCAACTGGGCATCAGAGTTTTACCGATTCGCTCCACAAACTCCAGTATTAGTATATCACGGATTACCTGAAGAGCGTACACGACTACGTCAGCGTCATTTACGCGCTGCTGCATTAGGACGTAATTTCCCTGTAGTATTAACTACATATGAGATTGCCATGCGTGATAGACCAGCATTACAAAAGCTAGCTTGGAAATTTATAGTAGTCGATGAAGGCCATCGTCTGAAAAATATGAATTGTAGATTGGTGCGGGATTTAAAAGCACTACAGAGTGCAAACAGATTATTACTTACTGGTACTCCATTGCAGAATTCACTCAGCGAACTATGGTCATTACTTAATTTTCTACTACCAGATATATTCGATGATCTCGATTCCTTTCAAGCTTGGTTTGATTTGGATGATCTCACCGGTGGATCTCAAAAACCTTTGGTATCTGCACCTTCTCACGAACGTATTGTTTCAAAACTCCATCGTATTCTACAGCCATTCCTTCTACGTAGACTTAAATCTGATGTTGAAAAGTTTTTGCCACCCAAGCGTGAGTATTTGATTTCTTGTCCAATTGCTCCATTACAGTTCGAATATTACAGTGCTGTACGTGGTCCAAATCTTCGCGCTTTTCTTGAAGATCGTTTTGCTGGCTCTACTCCTGCTGATTCTTCTATTCCAGTCTCTCAAAAGTCTAAGAAGACTTATGATCGTAATAAGGCTCTGGTTGAAGAAGCTGAACGCTTTTTGGGTCGTCATACTCCAAACACTACCAGACCATCTTCTCCTAAAAATTACGCCGATCCCACTAGTGATGAGGAATTCTCTCTCGCAGATGATATTCCCACCAATGAAATTGCAAATGACAAAGATACCAAAGACAAGGTTGTAGTATCAGGTCCTGCACGTTTGCAAGCAGCTGTCAAAGTACGGCAACTTAATTTACAATTCAGACTAATGCAACAGCGCAAAGTATGCCAACATCCTTATTTATTTGATTTTCCTGTTACTACACCAGAGGATCCCACATCGCCATATTTGATTGATGAACAACTGGTACGGAGTTCTGGTAAACTATTATTACTCGACCGTTTACTTCCTGCATTATTTGCCGATGGACATCGTGTATTAATATTTTCTCAATTTGCACGCATGTTGGATATTCTCGAATGTTATGCAGAACTCAGGGATTGGAAATTTTGTCGTATTGACGGTTCTGTTACACAAACAGAAAGACAAGATGCCATAGTAAGATTCAACACATCCACAGATATCCCATTATTTTTCTTAACCACTCGTTCTGGTGGTTTAGGAATTAATCTAACTGCTGCCGATACTGTTGTATTATTTGATTCTGATTGGAATCCTCAACTTGATCTTCAAGCTCAAGATAGAGTACATAGAATTGGTCAGAAAAATCCCGTACTTATTTATCGTCTCGCTATTGCTGGTAGTTGTGAAATTCCAATGTTGGAACGTGCTAAAACTAAACGTCGTCTTGAAAAACTCGTCATACACGAAAGAAGATTTAAAGGTGCTATGAATCGTACTAATGATTTATCCCTATCTGATATTAAACAGGTCCTATTAGAAGATGATGCTGAATTAGTTGATCGTGATCAATCCACTCTTCGCTCTGTTTTGGAATCCCTTGGTCCTGATGATCCTGTACCTTGCGATTTGGTTCTCTCAGATTCTGAACTTGCTGCTATTACTGATCGTTCTCCTGATGCTTATCTTAAAGTATCCTCTAAACCTTCTGCTCGCATTGCTCAAGTGGAAATTGCGCCTGATGAACAAAACGATATGTTGGCTAATATGGAATCACTTGAATAACTTTTTTTTTTTTATTGGGTTTTCTTTTTCTGTAAAGAGTTGAAATTATTCTTTTATTTATCTAAACTATTATAATGATCAATTTAAACTCTGAAAACCCTCCAAACACTGTTTGGCCTTCTCTGGTGCCATTAACTCTAGTTTTTTTCTTTTTAGCTTTCTATATGCATCTGCAATAATTATTGATAAATGTGTAAATACTAAAAAGTTAGTTCTCTCTTATGCCATTTTAAATACTGTGTTGATCTATGAAAAACTTGACTAAAAATCCGACATCTGGCAATGCCGGATTCATTGGCCATGCCTTCGGCATGACCAATGGAGCACTCCCCGGTATACAGTGCTTAATCTCATGGTGTGGATGTTTTTCCTGCCCTATTTCGCGATGGCAGCGTTGCTGCCTGCCGCTCAGGGCAGGGTTTTATTTCCCCTCACATGGCATAGTGTTTAATCTAATGGCGGGGATGATGTTTCTGTAACTCAGGACAAAGCTTTATTATTAAGTGTAGCTCGTTCTTTCTATTAAATCTATTATTGTAACAAGGAATTTGCTATGAAAACTTAAAAATTTAATAGAAATGTATGGCATGAGCTGAGCTGAGTCAGGAATAATGGTATAGTAGTTTGTTCGAAATTTCCTGTGATGGTTAAAAATCTTTTATTGGCTCTGCACATAATCACAATTAGTGGATCTGATCTCGGACAGACAGACAGACAGACAGAGAAAACGATTTTAAAGCCACTCCCTCAGAGAAGCCATTTGGCTATAGGGAGTGCCAAAACCATGCACCATACATCAGCATGATTAACTCAATCAGTGGCAATGGGTACTGTTCCTAGACTGTTTTTGAGTTTAGCACATGCTAATCTATGCACAACCACATTGTGCCATCCTTCTTCCCAACAAACAAAACTAGTGTACCCCACAGTGATGTTGATTCATAAATATACCCAGTGTTTTTCAATGCTGCCAACTGTTTGCACAATTCCACAAGCTAATCCAGATTTAACTCATAAGACATCTTTGCAATTGGCCGCACTCCTTCTGCAATAACAATTTGATGGTCCATAGAGCATTTCAGTGGCAACCCTCCCAGAGGCTCTCTAAAAACATCTGCAAATTCAGACAGCAACTTTTTTCGAAACTGCTGCCACCTGATACCATTGAATCTGCCATGTGGATGGCATTAATTTTTAAGCCATCTGTGGAAGCACTCACCAAACCTGTAAACTCAATTTCATCTGCAGTTTTTAGGTCTTCCAGTTCTTTACAGGTAACCAAGTGCACTCTGAATGCATCTGACCACAATCAGCTGAAGTGCATATAAGGTAAGCAAACCATTTGGCCCACCACATCCAAGGTGACCAATTCATCCCTAGCATCAATCTGTGTGTTCCAATGCCACAGCCAAGTGATGCCAATTATACCATCCAAAGCAATCAGTGCTACACAAGATTTCATTGGAATCTGCATACAATCAGCAAATGCCATGTTAATATGTACATGGTGTGTTGTCTGGCCCAATTTACAGCCAGCTGAACCTGTAATCACAATCAGTGGTTCTACAGGTGACTACTGTCCACCCACACATTCTGCCATTGCTTCAGTCACAAAACTACCATCGGCACCTGTATCCAACAGTACCATCTCAATTTCATTTTCAGCATTGGTAAACTGCAACCCCAGTTTACTGCACAGCTTTTTAGTATGCTCATTTATTTGTAAACAAGAATGTTCAGAACATGGGAGAGCAGACGAGCTGTCTACTGTCTCCTGCTGGCATTTCTTATCATTGTTGGGCAGTAAGCTGCAAGATGATTAGAACTGCTGCAGTGCAGACACTGGCAGTTTGTCCAGCATGCATTAAACACATCCGCAGATACACCCTGTCTACCAAAACTTTTGCGCAACCTGTTTAAATCCATGGTGCCACCAGTGCAACCATGCAATTTACCATTTATTGCAAACACAGTTCATTTGGTCACACGTTTTGGCACAAATGCACCAAATCCTAGTGCATCAATTTCCATGGCACCACCGGAGACCTCAGCTTGATGGACTGCTTCTACACGGGCTGCAACTACCTGCATTGCTATATCCAGTATAGCATCTGGACCCAGTGAAAACACCACTGTATGCAGACCAGCTGGCAGATGACTGGTGTACATTGCAATAGCAACATCACCCAATTCCTCACCAAGTGCCTGGTACAGATGACAAATCTCATCATTGAATGACAAAATGCTGTGCCCTTCATCAGACAGCTGCAACAGTTGCAATGCTAATCCACAGCATGTATTCTGTGGATTATGATGCAGCTGGATGTAGGTGGCAAAACCGGCCCAACCATTCATATGCTCCATTGGATGCTTCATGCACCATATTGACCAGGCACTAAATAGCACTGGGTCAATGTACATCAGTGTCTGTTATGGCTGGACATTTAGCAATGCTGCTAGGTGTTCAGCTGTTGCAACCTAAGCAATTGTATCTTGGTTAGATGCATCTGCAGCCATCTGTGCAAACTACAAAGGTGTTGCCAAACCTTCATACTGTCTCACCACCAGTTTCTTACCCATGGGAGGAAGTACAAGGATCTGGACCACTTGGCCCTGCTCAACATTTTCATTGTTCTCCATTCTGACAATGGATGCACTCACAACAGGAATAACACAATGGATTTAATCCAAATAAAGGATGTATCCCCTCAATGGATGTGCATAAATATAACTGGATATGTTAAAATTTTTACCAAACAATTGTATCTGGAACCATGGTAATGACCATAATCTCGCTACCCCTGAATGGATACACAGATAACTAAGCTCAGAACAATGAGCTGACTATAATTACAGAACAAGTACCTGATAGCAGCAACTTAGTTAAAGTGCTACCACATATTATAACTATTGAGTAGAGGAAAGATGTTGTCTTATTAATTAATAATAAATGAAAAAAGTAAAGACCCCATTTTTTCACACACCCTTTCACACACCCTATGATCTCAGTGTAGCAGATTTACATAAATTAGAGATGCACGTGATACATGTTTGGGGGTTGTTGATCTTGTCCCTTGGGCAGTGTTTAGCCCACCCATAACACAATGTTATACAGTAGTAAAGACAAAAAGGCTGCTCATCAGCCTGTGCTCACTATTCTTTTTTCCATTCTTTAACTGACTACTTTAATTTATATATACCTCTAACCCAAAATGTTTCTAATAATATTTGCATATATATGTGTATTCTAATGACTATCTTTATACCTAAGTAGTACTTTAGCTTTCACAGACTTACTTTATTAACCTATTTAACCCCTTCAGTGACACCTGGCAGACCTTTTCAACTCCCCCCCCCCACAGACACCTGGCAGACATATTAGACCTACACAGACCCATCTGCCAGATATATTCAAAACTACATAAGCAAATCCAGCAGTTCTATTCTACCCATGCAGATATACCTGATAGACAAGATAATCTTATTAAAGCTGATTTACTTTGCAACTCTTGTTTTTTCTATGAATATATTATAATATAGAAAATGTGATTAGCTGTTGCATTGCAGTGCTTGGGTTACTACTATACCCTTTATTTTATTGTGTGTTGCTTACTATTTCAACATATGCTTTATAATGTGTGCTTTATGTAGAACTATCGCTGTTGCTGATTGCTAATATTAGATTGCTTGGGGTTCTCTTACAGTTAATTTACCATAGCTTATAGGTGTAGTAATTTTGCATTTATTAACATGGCTACCAGTATATCCAAATTTTGCTACACTTTGCTAGTTAGTCTTAGTTTTTTTTTTTTTTTTTGCTAATAATTATTAAATTCCTTGATCTCTTCTGGTTTTAATCTTGATTTCTCCTTTTTATATTTCTAGCTTCTCTCTAATTCTTGAGTAGTAATCTCTACTTTTCAAATAATATATTCTACAATAATAAAGTTGTTTTATTTATAATTATAAGCTAGATTTTCAGCACAGTTGTGTAACATTTAAAATAAATGCAACATATAATGCAAGGATATACAGCTTGCTGTTATTGCTAGAAATTTATTGTGAAAGGTGCGCAACTATTTCAAGCAAGTGGCTTTTTAAAAAAATAGTTTATCATAAATAAATATTCATAAGGAATCTAAAAACAATTACTACATACGATTCCTTTTTATAGATGTATGCATACCCCCTTTCAATGTCTTTTTAATTAGCTCGCATTGAAGGGTGATGCATCACATCTTCAGGGATGCTCTTAGGGTGATTGTACCATCCCTTTTGTCAGCCGACTTGGCTTTGCCCATGGTTCATGTCCAGAAGCCATCTGGCCTCCACAACAAATTTCTGTTACTAAATGATTGGTCTAATGATGGCAGAATTTATACTAAATAATGTATAGTACTGCATTTAGTTTGTATAGTCTAAGGCACTATAGATGTAAAGAAGAATAAACTATAAAGTAGGCAATATATTTCAATCCCAGTGAAAAGACTAAGGAAACATTTCGAAAGAAACATAAACAT
>KZ303541.1:0-47294 GCA_002705745.1 Coemansia reversa NRRL 1564 | reverse complement strand
CAAGAATGCATACCGGCTAAAACTTCCTGACACTTTACACATTCATCCGGTGATTTCTGCATCTACCTCCAGCGTTACAACGAACCCACGGAGTTCCAACGCCAACATCTAACAGAACCGCCTCCCGTGGAAATTGATGGTCATTTGGAATATGTTGTTGAATCCATTGTAAGCCACCGCACTAGACGCAAGAAACGTGAATTTTTGGTCAAGTGGCAAGGATTCTCGACAGACAAGCAGACCTGGGAACCAGAGCCATACCTCCGAAATGCAAGGTCCATACTGGACCGCTACAAGAAGGAGCACGGGCTAAAGTGAGAACCGCCAGAGTCGGTTCTTTAAGAAGGGGCGAATGTGATACTGATTAACTGAATCAGATCATGTAGATATATATATGTGCACACATATATATATCACTTTAGCGCCTAAGGTTTTAGAAAGGTTTCCTTAGCTTGTTTGGAGTTTAAAGATTTATATTAGTTCACTAGTAAACCTCTTATTATAGCCCCTTTAACCTGCTTAACATTTGCTACCAATATGTTTTGTCAGTATGCCAATTTATTTGCCATTGTTATACAAGAATCTATTGCCTTATTTATTATTTATGTTACAAGATATTGAAAATTCAGGTTAACTATTTAAAGCAAAAACCTCCAATATATTTAGCATTATGCCTGTAATTTAATATAAGCACTTGTTCAAAACAATAGTAAAGCAAAAAAACATTACTAGCAATGTCAGCAAATTATAAGCAACTCAAGTCTAATAAATATATGTTATTTAAACTTAAACTAATTCAACAGTTATTCTGAGTTGTTGTTGCTATTTGGGCAATGCCGGAAATTTTGGCCTGGCTGCTTACACACAGAACAGTTTCAGACTCTATTAGCAGAGGCAGATGTGCTGGCATCCGGGTTGGCTGGCATGGGTGCCTTGCTTTTAGCCTGTGTATTTTTATTAGAACAGTCCTCTACTTTCTCAGCAAGTGGTTTTTCTCTGATAATTTTTTAGTTGTTTGGGTGGTTCTTTGTCTTTATCTGAGCCATACGTTTTTCAAAAGGTTTTAACTTACTAATGTCATGCTTATAGGCTGTCATTACATGGCCAAATAACAGAACTTTCTTACATGGACTTTTTACATAAGTAATTTATACCTGAAACATCATTAAGCATGCTGAAAATTTAAATGCAACACAGCTGGGATAAATGGTTGAGTTTATAATTGAATATCAGACAAAGCTATAAAATTACAAGAATATTTAACTAACTAGCACAATGTAGCAAAATGTCAAGAAATACTGTCAGATATACACACATGCACAAAAGTAAAACCACATCAACTATATTAAATAAAATATAAAAAAACAAATAAAAATAAAGATGATACAGCATAAGGCTCTATGCTTATACCAGGCAAAGTAACCCTGAATATTAGCAACATCAACTCAATGTCATCATAATGTAGTATATCTGCCTAAAAAAAACTTACAGCTGCCACATAAATTGGCTTTAATTAAATTCTGCGAAGTTTGCTGGGTGTACCTCTAGAAGTTTAATAGGACTGATATGTGTGTCTGTGAAAGTAAAATAAAACCATCGAGTATGTCTGTGGGGGTTAGATAAAGCTTTAAGGCGTGTTTGTGGGGGTTGGTTATGCTCACTATAAGTGTTCTGGAGTTGATTAAGTTTGCCGAGTGTGTCTCTGGGAGTTGAATATATTCTCGGGTATGTTAGAGGGGGTTGAGAGAAGTTTAAAAGTAAAAATAGGTATATCAGTGCACAGAAATAAGTAAATAAGTAAAAATTAATACAAACAAAGATTTAGAAGTAAGGTTGGTAATTTGATGTATATGAATAGCAATAAAATTGCTAGAAGAGCTGCTCTGCATGGCCAATGTGCATTTTTGTTTTAACAGCAGTTATACATTGTGTTATGGGCAGGCTGAGCACCAGCCAAGGGAAAAGGAAAACATTTTATAGATACATGTCACGTGTATTACTGATCTGCACAAATTTGCTACATCGAGATCATAGGGCGTGTCAAAAGGTGTGTGAGAAAAACGGGGTCTAGTTCAAATTTAAAAAAATTATTAAAGTCCTAAATCTCTCTCTTGTGAACTCTCCAGTCATTACAATACTGGTGGAGCAGCACTATGAATTGACTTAAAGTATACTGGCAGAGCAGCACTATGGATTGACAGAAAGCATCTTTGTGGGGTAGCATTGTGCATTGATGTGGAATGCACTGGTAGTTGAGCAATGTATGGACAGCATATGCTTGGCACTGGTGGCATACTGGCAGGTGGTTGAGCATATCTAGCATCTATCAGGTTGGGACTTGAAAGTGTGGGATCATGTTCTTACTGTGCAGTGTTCACGGTAGGCCTTAATAATGAGGGGGACCTGGATCAGCAACACTTGCAAATGAAGCTGCCTTGGCCTGCACCCAGGTCTTAATGCCATGCGGCCCACTGGCATTGGGTGCGGCAGTGCCAGATCCTTGCACTCTGGCCAGGGTGCGGGACTTGTTGTCACTCTTATCATGTCTATTGCGCTTAAGCAGATTCTGGAAAGTTGACATATAAACATCATTATCCTCTTTGTTGTGGGCACTAGTATATTCTACTGCAATTATTGGAGACATGGCCTTAGCAGTATTGTCCTGTTACATCAGATGTTCAGTGCCCATTATGATAAATATGATCAGGCCAGCTGTCATAGCCATCTGCATGTCCTTTGGGCTTGCAGCCATTTCAGAAGTTGGTGCCACTATCTCAACATGAATTGAGTTGGCAGCCATAATAGCAGTTGTCCTACTGTTACCAGCTGCTACATCTGTAGGCGCAGTTTCAGCAGCCAATATTGTGCAGGGGGTTGCAGTTGCAGAAACAGTAGCCCCTATTACTTCAGTGGCAAGTTGCATCTTCACTGGTGATAAAGCTTCAGCAGCATCTAGAGACACCTCTGTTATGTCTGCTACTGCACAGACACAGTGCAACAGAAGCATTATTCTATACTTGCAGCAGTGATTTAGCTCACTGGTGGGCATGACTTGGGCCAATTGGCCCTTACAGCTTTTCAGTGTGATATGTGCAGGCAAATCTTTCTTAATGTGAAGCTTGAGGAAAGCCTTTTAGTTGCTAGTGCAGTATCAAAAGTGGGTCATCAGCATAAGTTATATCAGTATGCCAAACTGGGCAAACACAGCCTTCAAATGGGGCAGCATTACATTAAATTGTGCATTAACAATACTGATTGCCAGTAGTATTCCCGTTTGTCCATGGGAAAGTGCATCTACAGAAAACAAGGGAAGTGTTCAGTAGCTTTGCTGTTGCTTCTCTGTTTTTTAAAACAAAGGTGGTGTTGTCACTGTTTATGCAAAAACTGGTGAGAGGGTTCAAGGGAGCAGAAGGACTTAGGTTATGGCCAAGCCATAGCATGGCTGCAGTTCCTGCATCAGCTTCTTGAACATTGATGGATAGAACCCAGAAATCTTCAATGTGATCAGTGTTTTGCAAAGTTCTAGGTACTCTTCAGCATCAGCGATGGCCTGTATATTCATTGACCTGTTTGGCCTAGCACATTTCACAGGTGGTGTCACATTTATTTTACTTGTAGAATTTGCAACTATTATTATATTACTGCTTATTTAATTAGCATGTCCTATATTTCTTATATATAGTTAGCTTTCCCTCACTATATCATTAGCAGGATGTTTTCTTTAGTTTTACTTTAAACTAATATATTATTAACATAATAAGTATCCTCTTCTTTAAAGCTGGGACAGCTGATGCTGCTGCATCACCATCTGATGTGTTTGCAGCAGGAGCAGCAGCAGGAACAGCATCTGAGCTAGTAGCAGATTGCAGAGTCAAGTAGATGGCATCCAGTGGCTCCTGAGCAGCCCTAGGGGGGCAGGCTCAAGTGTGCCTAGTGGTACAAGTGTGGTTGGTTCCCTAGAGTGTGCATCAGTCTTGTTGGGAGCCATTGCAGTCAAGGGTATAAGATCCAGGAGAGGTATGGTGGAAGGTCCTATTGGGGATGGGCAGGCCAAGTCGAAGCAGTGGTCAGAAATAGGTGAGTTATAAAACTGTCATATTAGCTCAAAGTTTTTCATTTATCAGAACTAAAACAACCCAAAAGAGAAAGAGACAGCAAATATTCTTAAGTTTTTTTTTGTAATTATATTCTGGAAATATATTGGGTAACACTATTTTAGCCAAACCAAGCACCATGCAAGAATACTGCACCACCTGCTCTCACTAGCTATGTTTAAGTATTTACCTTTTATTATTCCAAGAAAATTGGGAAAAGATGCTACAATAAAACTCAATGTTTAAAAACCCAATTTTTTTACTACCAACTATAGAAGGTTTGCCTCTTCCTACTTATAGTGTAATGGCTAAGAACAAAAAATACTAATATAAATTGTTGCTGACAAATCTCTCATGACAGGACAATTCTCTTATCTCATTTGGTCCAATGTCAGACAGTCTCCTCTTCTCTAGAAAGTACTTTTGAAACTGCAGTCTGAGGGATCAGCAGCCTTACAAAGTGAGATCAGCCCAGATCACCACATAATATCTATAATTGTTATGGTAGATTGTGGTTTAACAAGTCAGTAACCACAAAATCTCATGAGGTTTTTTATCACACAAGTGTGGCAGTTGAGTATGTGTGCACAAATCATGTAAAGCATCACATGATTCCTAGCATTTGGCACCAGACATTTCTATTTATTTTTAATGTTTATTATTAATTAATAAAACAACATATTTTCTCTACTCGATAGTTGTAATATTGATGATAAAGCTTATCGATGTTGTTTGCCTTGGTTAACTTAGGGTAGAGCATATTAAGCTTGCAAAAGTCGTCATCTTAGCCTGGCACAAAAAAATTGGCAGCCAGACCAAGATGTGCATGCATAGGCAGTACAACTACTAGTTTAGAAACAGGTGTAGTAGTGCAGCTGGCCTCTGTCAGCAAGAAAAAGAAAAGATTATAGCTTGGCACTATATCTGGCATTTCATTATAAACATCTTCAATAGAAGATACAGCAGTCTGTTCCCTCTAGGGCCTATCTATTACCTTTGATGGATGATCTATGAATTTGCTGCTGCTGCATGGGCACTGGTTTATGGTAGGTGATGTAAGCTGGATTCCAAGTTGCTTGAGTGCCTTGCCACCCACCAGTATATCCCAGGCCTTTCCAAAGCCAATGATGATAGCATGCATCTAAACACATTGGCCATTATCAATATGATAACAGATGTGGGCTCAGCCAATTGAGCAGTGGGGGCAGCATCAAGCCACAAAGTACATAGCATCAATCTTGAATTTGTTTTAACTCAGAGACCTGTGTGCTTTGCTGCCTTTTCAGTTATCAGACAAACCTTTGTGCTTGCATCTGCCAGTGCCATCAAATTCTGACTTTTTGTACACAAACCTAGGATACTCATTAAATGTGAGACCTTGCAGCCTAGGGGTTTCTTTCAATTACTGCAGTTTATTGCATTGACAAAATAAAAGACTGCATTATTATCTAGGCTGCCTATCAGTTTAAACTTGAAGAGTAGTTTGCATTTGTGCTAGCAGTGGTAGTGGTAGTGCTACAGTTAGCACCTGTCAAAGTATTTCACTTAGTATTGGTTGTACTTGTGGAAGTAAAATTTGCACTGTTAGTAGCACTGTTGTTAATGGTGCCACCCCATGGTTTTTCTTCTTTTTGTTCAAATTTGCATTCATGTTATTGGAAAATTGTTAGACATTCTGCTTGATGTTATTAGTATGGTCAGTGTAGTGGCAGATACTCTTAACTTCATTTGGTAGAACCTTGGTGCCTACAATTTTCTTTATCATAAAGAGCAGGTAATTATAGGTAAATGTTGTGAGGGCCGAATAGCTCTCGGACATTAACTATGAGCTGTGCCACACAAGACGTAATAGGGGTCATGAAATGCGTTCAGAGCAATGTCACATTGGAAGTGATTAATCTCCTGACTTACAATAACCAAGATATGATCTTACTCATATCCTGGTAATAGTTACAATAGGAATTAATTGCAAGAGGTGTTGGTGAATCTGTATAAAAGCAAGATGATCAACAATAGTTTTCAAATTTGTTTTGTGAAGAAGAATAAAGAGTCTTTAAACTATAGTCACTTGCTTTACTAAAGATGCACGGCCCCTTGCCACCACATAAACAATGCCTGCACAATCTGTGCCACATTCATTGGTATGGCTTGGTTGAGGCTCTTATAGTCTGCCAGTGCATAAGTACCTAGGGCTTGCTTTGGGGCATTCTTGAATATCTTGCTAGAGTAGATGGCCTCAAATACTTTGGCCTCATACTCAGATTGGGGGAAGGTATCACATAGGATGTCACACTGGTAAGTGTGATTGGGCTTTGCCTATTGAATAAAGTAATCCTAAAACTCCTAAAACTAGAATGGTTTTAAGAGATTGCCCTTTTGGGCCTTGCAGGCTAAATTTTAGATTAGTGTGCAATATAGGAACATATAAAACTCTGACATAGTGTTCAACAGGTACTGTCTGACAGTATCCTTAGTGTTACCTATGAGAAGTGGGTAGGCAGTATTGATATGCATCTACTCAGATATACTGGGTAGGTAGGCATCAAATCTGTGTTTGTTTATCTTGACCTAATTAATGGCTAATAAATGTTGTTTTGTGCCACTAAACTTGATGGCCTGAGTGGTAAACGTTTCATATGAAATCCTAGAATAGTATTCCAAGGCTACTGGTTCACTGGGTACTTGTTCTGGAATGGCAGGAGACACAATGGGTGCCTGGTAATTTCTCATGCCTGGTGGTAGTGCCACCCCAGCTTTATATATAATTTCTAGTAGGTGTTTGGGTAGCTAGCCAGCAAAATTATTGCTACTGAAAGCCATAGAGACATCCAAATCAGCTGATAAAGGGTATTGTAATGGATCAATAAATAGTGACTACTTCAGTACCTTGGTTTCCAATTCCCTCTCCTATGCTACAGTATTAGCAAGTAAAGAGCTATTGAAACTGTATAAGTAAAAGAGAAGAGAGAGATCCATTAATGTTGGCAGGTTCCACCAGGTGAAGGCCCAAGGATCAGCATACATGTTTGTAGTGTTGCGGGACTGGGGATGGGTTGGCACCCACCCCAGGCCACCCGGGAGGATGCCAGGCCTGCTCAGGGGCATGTACACCCCCAAGCACAGCCCAATGACACCCCTGCAGATTCATCACAGATGGGGGGTGTAATGCACCACATCTTGCAGGCAATTTGGAATGCCTTTGCTATTAGGAACCCTGTTCACCTGGAACAGCAGAGTCCTACAGCTGCCTCTAGTGAGAGCAGTGAAATAACACCAAGTAGTTGTTTTACTTTTTCTTATAACCCAAGGTCCTCTCGCCAACAAAGGAGGGAGGAACCTTAGCTAATAACATACTTTATTTTTCATCACTTATTTATTGGCTTCTTAGTCAGGTTTTTTCTTTTTCAACAGAACTAATATAAAACTTTAAACTCTAAACAAGCTAAGAAAACTATTCTAAAATATTAAGTGCTAAAGTTATTAATTTATATTAACATGATATAATCAAGTTAATCTGTATCACAACATGAATTTGAGCAAATTGGACATTTTTCACTATAGTTTAGAGAAATTGCCAACTCAGCCCTAGTCCTACAATCACATGTATAAATTTTATTATTACTTTCTACCACTGGTTGTAAAATACTTTTTAATTTAGTTTGATCAAATAACAATGTCCCTGAGCAGATCCAGCAATGGTTTGGATATTCAATTGAAGTTTTCAATATACATCTTATTTGTCCACATGTTATACAACTCATATTCAACTTTTCATTTAATTTTTTAGTTAAATCATTACCATGCTTATCAGGTAGGACTTTACTTTGAGTGTCTATTGTATCTCCAAATGCTTTAATCTCATCCTCAGCCTCTTTCAGCCAGGTTTGAAAATAGAATTTAAGTTTTCTATATGGATTTGTATGTTTACTTTCTCTTATATCTAAATCTATAGGTTCATCAAAATCTTCAATTTTTGGATCTAGCCATGTACACTCTCTTAAAAAAGTTTCCAAACAATATCCCATATTCATAGGAGTAGTTGAAATATCATCTAAAGTTAATTCATTAAGTATCCTACCAATATATTTACTAACTACATTTATATTTTTAGAAAACTCATTATTCAGAATAGTACGTGCTTCAGAATGTATTGATGATTTATTTTTTGTATAAGTTATATTATCAAGTTTACAATTAGGTACTTTTAAAATATATATATAATAATATGGATTACGATCATAATTTCCATCTTTTCTTTTAGTTATAGCTACTACACAGTTATTATATTTTGCAGTACTTTCTAGGTGAGCTTTAATATCACTTTCACTTGGAGGATAATTATAATATAAATTATCTGTATTCTTACTAGAAATGTGTATAAATTTCAGATGATATTGCATTTTAAAAATTTATAGTAATAAACTATTATATACACACTCAAATATATTTTAGAAATGTGAATTGACCTGACAATTTCAAATTGATTTATATAAAAATATTACATATATTAAGCTTTTATATAATTTTTTAAAAAAAGTTATAGTTAAAAATAAATTTTTAGAAAATCATATAAATATATAATAAGCTATATTTTGTATATATGAAATTAATACGCTTTAAATTTATTTTGAATTATAAAAAAACCCCAATATAATTATACTAAAACCGAATTTGTTATACTAATCACTAACATTGATTATTAATTAATAAATAAAAACTAAAAAATTGTGTTAAATAATCAGCAAATTTTGGTTAATATAAAAATTACACAATAATCATTAAAGATAATCTAATATTAATATGTTTTGATGGGGCAAAGCTTAAATATGTTGTGAGGGCCGAATGGCTCTCATACATTAACCATGAGCTGCACCACACAAGACATAATAGGGGTCATGAAACATGTTCAGAGCAATGTCACATTGGATGTGATTAATCCCCTGACAAGCAATAACCAGGATATGAGCTTACTCATACCTTGGTAATAGTTACGATAGGAATTAATTGCGAGAGGTGTTGGTGAATCTGTATAAAAGCAAAATGATCAACAATAGGTTTCAAATTTGTTTTGTGAAGAAAAATAAAGAGTCTTTTGTTGGAATTCTTGCCTGAAGGCCAGGAGCAAGAAGGGAAGAGGAGAAGAAGTTTAGAAGTTAAGAATATATTGAAAGCCTTAAAGAAAAACAGGCAGAAGACAAGGGACAAGACCAGGCCCTTTATATAGGCTTCTGGCTGTCAAGAGAAAAGAGTAAGAAAAAGGCCAAGGGCTATCAGTGTTCTTGTTGGGGAAGATAACACTGAAAGCACTATGGGCTGACAGTAAATACTGCCATAAAAGAAAAATCACACCATCCATGCATGGATGTCACCATGCTAGTGACCCATGTAGTGTGATAAGAAAGATAAGGAAGAGAGGCAGGATTAGGGATGGAAAATCAAAGCAGTGCTTATTTCCAACACTTTCCTCTATGAGGATTATTTAGTATAAATAGCAGTAGTTCTCCCAGGGTTTATGATAAATACATTAACTTGTTCTGAAGTTAACTTTTTCTACAACATTTTGTGGTAGCACCTCCTATCCTGAGGGGATTATTTTCAATGGTGAAATTTTATTATTTTAAAAGTATAACAGAAAAATTATTTTTTTTTAATTATTTATTTATTTAAATGGCAGAAAACGCCGGTCATAAGGCTGTGCAGTTTGCGCAGTCTGCAAGAGGACATCCGCGATTCGACGGAAATGCCTCGACTATTACAGTCAATGGGTTTAAAGAGAATGTGGAGAGTGTATTTCGAGTGCAGTCGATTACTGATCCAGTGCGGCAGGCCGTCTTGGCTGAGGGCATGTTAGAATACCGAGTCTTGCAGAGCTGGACTTCTCACTGCCGCGTTCATAATAGACTGGGCACCGCAACGATGGCACAATTGATAGTGTTTTTAACCGAGTCATATGACAGCATAAGTTCGGCTTTTCAGGCATTGGATGAGCTACAAATGGTAACTTTTGCTATAGTAGACGATCTTCCGAGTTTCAATCAAAAATTTGATCATTTGGTGGCTCGTTCAGAACTGCCAGCGACGCCTGCTTCTGTGATGATGAATCAATATAGATGAGCTATGCCTATGGAAATCAAAAAGGAGCTATTTGCCAGTGATATTGGTACGGTACAACAGGCGAAGACGTGGGCGTTGGTAATATGGCATACTCGTAGGTCATTGCAAAACAAACCAGTGGACAATGATGGGCCTGCACCGATGGAGGTTGATCAGGCTGACAATCGGTTTGTACGTCGTCGGGGCCCGCGATACAATGCCAGAAATTTTCCTTGTTCCGAAGCAGAGTTTGAATTGAGACTGAAGGCCAATCAATGCCTGTACTGCGGAGGAAGTAACCATCGTTACAGTCACTGCCGTTTTCATAACGATAATTCTGGAAAACAGGTAGTGCAGACTCGTGAAATAGTAACTGAGGAACAGACGCCAAATGTTGATACCAATCAGGGAAACGCGCAGTGAGCCAGGATAGCGTAAGGGTCCTGAGCTCACAAAGCGATAAGGGTTTTGTCAAAATGGAACTGTCAATAAATGCTGTTCTTAGAACCCGAAACCTTGTGTGCGACCAGGTAATAGTCGAAAGTAAATTCCCTAATGGTCTGTCGGTTCGCAGCCTTGTAGATTCCGGTTCACAGGGATGCTGTATTTCGCCAACACTGGTACAGAAATGGCAGTTGGAGACATATCAGACCCCGAACGAAACTGTGGTATACTTGGCAGATGGGAAAGAATTCTATCGAACTAGTGAGTATGTTAGTGTCGTAGCAGATGTGGGCAATTGCAGTGTTTATACAACCATGGAATGTTGTGTATTACCGGTGAGTGCTGATCTCATTATCGGGATGACATGGCTTAGGGCATATAATGTGAAAGTTCACTGCGGCGCTAAATCTGGTGTGGAATACCAGGCTGGCAACAGGTACTTGTTTGCTAAAGGTGGGCTGAGAGGTAATTTGGACATTACAACGAAGACCCAGTCATGTGCTGTGATCTCGGTAAATGAATTAAACCTTCTGCTGAGTTCAGCCGACGGACATGCGCAGATTGAACAAATGTACCTTGCAGTGGTTCAAAGCACGACGAATGTGGATGAGGTTAATTGTCAGACAGCAACGAATGTATCTAATACTACAGTGCAGGAGTTAAAGCAGAAATTTCAGGACATTTTTGAGCATCCTCCGGCAGGTTTGCCGCCAAAGAGAAATGTGGATCATGCTATAGATCTATTACCTAATGCATGGGCACAAGCACAGCAGCCGTATCATTTGTCACCATCAGAAAATGCGGAATTGGATAAGCAAGTGAAGGAGATGATTGATCTGGGCTATATTGAGCCATCAGTGTCGCCGTGGGGAGCACCGGTCTTGTTTGTCAAAAAGAAAGACAGGTCGATGCGCATGTGCATTGACTATCGGCGGCTAAACGAGCTCACAGTAAAAGATTCTTTTCTCATTCCGCGGATAGATGACTATTTGGATATGACCAGCAGCTCGACAGTCTTTTCGAAGCTGGATTTGCGGGCCGCCTATCATCAGGTCAGAATTCGGCCTGGTGATGAGGAGAAAACGGCATTTAGGACACGTTTTGGCACCTTTCAGTACCATGTGCTGCCGTTCGGTCTGTGTAATGCGCTGGCAACATTCCAGTGTGTAATTCAGGATGCATTAAAAGACCATCTGAATCGGTATTGCATGGTGTATCTTGACGATATACTGATCTATTCCCCAGATCGCGAGATGCATAAGAAGCATGTCGCTGCAGTATTGGAAACGTTACGGAAGGAGAAACTCTACTGTAAGGAAATCAAATGTGAGTTTTTCCAGCTGCAGGTGGAGTTCCTGGGCCACGTCATTGGCTATAATAAGGTTGCGATGGATCCACACAAGATCGAGGCGATATGCGACTGGTCACAGCCCAGGGATATTACTGACATTCGGCGGTTTCATGGTATGTGTAACTTTTATCGGCGATTTATTCGGAATTTTGCCAGGATTGCGCAGCCGTTGACCGATTTGTTGAAGGCAGAAACATTTAAGTGGACATCTGCGGCACAGAATTTGTTTACGGCGCTGAAAAATGCACTGTGCTCAACACCAGTACTGCAGCCATTTGACCCCGCATTGCCTAAGTGTGTTGAGACGGATGCGTCGGACTATGCCATTGGTGCAGTTTTAAACCAGCAGAGCGAGGACGGTTGGCACCCGGTATCATATTTGTCATGCCGCCTGTCGTCAGCGGATTCGAAGAAGGCGATATATGGTAAAGAGTTGCTAGCGATTATTTCGGCTTTGCAGGCATGGCATAACTACTTGATGGGTGCTGAGTTCGAGATCGTAACCGATCAGCACGCGCTGAAGCATTTAAAATTACAGTCAAACGTGAATCTGCAGTTTGCCCGGTGCTTATCCATTATTGCCAAGTACGATTTCATAATTTCGTATCGGAAGGGGGCATTGAATGTGGTAGCTGATGTGTTGTCGCGGCCATCAAAAGCACTAACGGATGCTGAGAGAGGCTACAGATACATACTTGATTCGAGACCAGCTATTGGGTCTAAGGAGGCATTGTTTGAAAGAGATGCCGCATACCAGGCAGCCGCTAAGGCACCCAGAGTAGTGGAGCAGCCAGCGGCTAAGCCAATAGCTGCACCAGCAGCCGAGCCAGTGGCTGTGCTGGTAACTGTGCCAGCAGATCGTGCGGATAGGCAGTGTTTACCAAGAACTAGCCAGCAGATCGTTCCGCCAGATAGTTCCGATGAGGAAGAGCAGCCACCAGACGTGATCCATGATGCGGTGGATATCGCTGAGGGTCGTGATCGCGCGGGCGATAGTTCAGATAGTAGTGGAGCACAGATGCCAGATGCTGTACGTCGGGCAACGGCTATTGCAGAAGGACGGGATGTTACGATGGACGATTCATTCGAATCTGCGAGGGAGGAATTAGAGCATCTGGGAATCAACGATCCGTTGGATGCTACAGTGGAAGATTTGGAGCGTCTAGGGCTGTATACGTTACAGCAGAATGCCAAGGAATTGCAGGTGGTGTTGTTGAGACCCGATGCAAAGTTGCCAGTGCAGAAGCATACAGACGACGTCGGGTTTGATGTGGTGTCAGTAGATGCTTGCGTGTTAGTGAAAGGTAAAGTAACCATGATTCCTTTGGGAATTGCAGCGCGACCACCAGTTGGGACATTTATTAAGATTGAGTCACATAGTGGTATGGCAAAGGATGGCATTTTCGTGGTCGGCGGAATAGTTGATCGTGGATATACCGGAGGAATCTTGGCATTGGTGTATAATGCGAGTGGATCAGGTCGTTCGGTTGCTAAAGGCGAGCGTGTTGCGCAGCTGGTGATATATAATGCTGCTACTCCACCTGTGGTACAGACCATTTCGTTGGATCAGACTGATTGTGGTATTCATGGATTTGGTTCAACAAATACCACGGAAGTTAATGCAACTACAGTACTTCATGCAGAGATTTTCGAAGATCTGTCAGATTCATATAAAGGTGATAAGAATCTTGAGAACATAGTCCGACTGTTAAAGAAACCTGAGAAGACTCGTGATGAGACAAAGCGTACACAACAATATCTGTTGGTAGATGGTATCTTATATAAGAAGAGGCGTCATTGTGTTGGTAATCGTAAGATACGTGTGAGATTGTTGTCGGAATACCATGACACTCAAACTGCAATGTACCAAGGGATTGATAGGACTTACGAGAAGTTACACAATTCCTTTTATTAGTCGAAGATGTTTGAAGATGTAAAGGAATTCGTTAGGTCTTGCAATACTTGTCAATGGATTAAGCCGACTCCAAACAAGTATGGATTGTTGCAGGGTTTAGATATTCCCGAGAGACCATGGTCTGATGTTTCTATGGACTATATTGTGCAGCTGCCAGTTTCTGGAGGATTTGATGCAATATTTGTAGTAGTGGATCGGTTAACTAAGATGGTTCATTGCATCCCAATGACAACAGATGTTACAGCAGAAGGTACAGCAGATTTGTATATTAACAACGTATTTAAATTGCATGGATTGCCAAAGTCTATTGTGTCAGATCATGATCTGCGGTTTACATCGGATTTCTGGGAAACATTGTGTCGGATCTTTCAGACAAAGCTGAGGCGGAGTACTGCATACCATCCACAGACTGACGGACAAACTGAGCACGCAAATCATACAATTAAAGGAATGCTTAGAGCTTTTGTTAACGAGCGACCTAATGATTGGCACAAGTGTTTACCTTTGGCTGAGTTTGCATACAACTCATATAAGAATCATTCTACCAATCTATTGCCATTCTATGTTAATTACGGATTTGAGCCAACATTGCCAGGTACATTGGATATTGCTGATACTGCTGGGAATATGACAGCTAAGCAACGTGCATGACAGCTTGACAACATTATTAAAGCTGTGCGTGAAAACTTATTTTCAGTGCAGGAACATTCAGCTGAGTACTATGACAAAGACAGGACTGAAGCTAAGTTTAAGATCGGCCAGAAAGTTTTAATTTCAAGACAGTTGGCAACGCCGGAGTATTTGCAGTCACCAGTAGGCAATAAAAGTCTAGGTGATCAGTGGATCGGTCCATTTATTATAACAGAAATAATTGGTGATGGAAATACTGCATATAGACTGGATCTTCCTGAGTCTTACAAGATTCATCCAGTGGTTTCTGTATGGTTTGTGTGTCCTTATGTGGAGTCATCGTGGTTTACAAGAGCCCATCAGCAACAACCAGGGCCTATTATTCATGAAGATCAAGAAGAGTACGAAATTGAGCAAATAATTAATCATCGCGATCATCGGCGCCATGGTAGACAATATTTGGTTACTTGGAAAGGTTATTCACGAGACACTGCTGAGTGGGTACATGAAGAAGAACTACGTCATGCTAAGAAAGTAGTTAAGGATTATCTTCAAACCTTAGAGGACCAAGGTTGAAGCTAGAAGAGGCGGATATTATATAATATCCTTTGTTAAAAAGGTCTAGCTCATGTTGATGATCAAAGGACAACAGGCCACTACTTTCCTCTATGAGGATTATCTAGTATAAATAGCAGTAGTTCTTCCAGGGTTTATGATGAATACATTAACTTGTTCTGAAGTTGACTTTTTCTACAACATTCTTAGTGTCACAGTTAAAGTAGCATATTGCCTTGCAAAATACCATTGAGCTTAGTGCTGGCATTTGCATTCCCAGTTATAAGCGTTTATGAAGCAGGGTCCTCAGGGAGTATCCCCACCCTACGTACAGGGGGTAGCCATACCCCCCCTTTCAGGTCTTGTAACATTACTTACAGCTTTAATAAATACTAGACAAAATTAATAAAGCTTGGCTGTTTTTTGTTAATAAATAAGCAAGTAAAAAAAAACCTAGATTGTCAATTGTGAATAAGTGTTTTACTATTTTTAAATTTCTACTAAACTGATCAAAACGTTGTATTTGTATAGAAAGCAATTGTAAATTAAAATGTAAATCAAAAAACATTTATAATGTTTTTTTGTTAGTTGTAAATTTGATGGATAGTAATATATTAATTTGGTGTATATAGTAAACTACATAAAAAATAAAATAAAGAATTAAAAAAAAGCTACATCAATTGTTATATAATGACCTTTGATGTAATGATTGTCACTCATGGTAATGTTCAAAGTGTTAAGAGCTGCCACTTTAGTTAAGGGAATTATTCCAGTTAAATAGCAGTAGTTTTTCTGGAGTCTCAATGGAATACATTAACTTGTTCTTAAATCAACTTTTCTATAACATTACTGGTATTGCTCCCCAAAAGTGACTTTTATCATCATTATCTTTGGGGTCATCATTGGGGTTTTCATGATCTGTATCACTCTCATCACTCTCATCACTCTTATCACTTTTATCACTTTTATTACTTTTAGGAAATAACCTAAAAAGAAATGCACCACAAGTTTCATGTAAATCATTACAGTACTTTTTATCTAAAAGTGTATCATCTTCTAATTCTTCAAATTCTTCTTTAGGTAACTGTCTAATCCTAAGGACATCTATATAATCTTCTTCAGGAATTACTTTTTTTTTAATAACATTAAACTATTTAATTTAAAAAAATTTTGCTTATACTTTTTTTTTTCAATGCCCTTTTCAGTTCAGCAACAGTAAGATGCTGCTTTGAAGATTTAAAAGGGCTTTCATCATCAGTATAACAACGATATACACTTAAAAATTCTGATCCTTCAGAAGATTCACCATTTTGGGCTGTTGTTGAAGATTCTCCTACCATTGATTTAGATATTATACTGTTGAAAAAGGGGGAACTTGACTAAGAAGCCAATAAATAAGTGATGAAAAATAAAGTGTGTTATTAGCTAAGGTTCCTCCCTCCTTTGTTGGTGGGAGGACCTTGGGTTATAAGAAAAAGTAAAGCAACTACTTGGTGTCATTTCGCTGCTCTCACTAGAGGCAGTTGTAGGACTCTGGTGTTCCAGGTAAACAGGGTTCCTAATAGCAAAGGCATTCCAAATTGCCTGCGAGGTGGGGTGCATTGCACCCTCCATCTGTGATGGATCTGCGGGGGTGTCATTGGGCTGTGCTTGGGGGTGTACATGCCCCTGAGCAGGCCTGGCATCCTCCCGGGTGGCCTGGGGTGGGTGCCAACCCATCCCCGGTCTCGCAACAATACTAAAAATGTTTTGCTACTAATGATGTTTAATAATTTATAAAGTTTGTTAGAAAATTCTATAACTAGGTATTAACCATATGTGCTTTTTACATACAAATAGCCATGTTGTAAAAAAATATATATTTTTAAATCATTAATACCAATATAGTACAATAAATATAATATACACTTTTTGAACAAGATATTTTTCAAATTAAATTTTATTATGAACAATTTTAATATAATAATTATAAAATAGTTAGCATAGTATGCAATTAAAATTTTTTAAAAAGAATCAAAAAAACTATTTGTTAGCAAAAAATAGTAGTAATTAAAAAAAACTATTTTTAAAATTAGTATTGTAACTTTTAAAATATTAAGGTGATTAAAAATTTAGTTAACTTGTTTTGATATTTTTTAAATCTGTCATAAACTTTAATCATAACATGAATTCAAAATTTTACATAATTTATATGATATTAATTTTTTTTTATAAAAAATTAGTTAGAAAGAGACTAATAATTTTTTAATAGTTTTTATAGAAAGTTCAAATTAGAATTCTTAGAAATTAAAAGTTAAAAAATTAATACAACACTTACAAAAGCCAGAAAAAGTCCCTACATAATTTAATCATTTTGTTTAATTAAATAATTTAAAAAATTATCAAACATTTGAAAATAAAAGTTAGTTTATATGAAATTTCTTACAGAACTGTTTTATATATTAGCTTTAGTTATGCTACTATTTGTTGGAATTTTTGGCTGAAGGCCAAGAACAAGAAGGAATGAGGTGAAGAAATTTATAAAAATAATTTTTATTGAGAGCCTTAATAAAAGACAGGCTGAAAGATAGGAGACAAGACTTGGCCCTTATATAGGATTTCAGTCTGTCAAAAGAAAGAGTAAAGAAAAGAAAATGTCAACAGTAGCTAAGTTGGGAGAATACCAACACTATTAGCTACTGTGTAAATGATAAGGCTTCACAGTTAATGGAAATGCCAAGAAGGGATTTACAGTGAGTGGAAATGCCAAGAAAGGAAAATCACAACAAATGTGCATGAATATCAACAGACAATCATAACAAACACACACATGGTATGAAGAAGTGAGAAAGAGAGCAGAAATTGGTAGGCTATGTATAGCACAATTTCAATATTTATTACCATCTAAAATGGTACCTGAAAGGCTACTAAAAAGAAATTACTTGCATGTGAATAGTTAATATCTGGGTGATGTATTTATCATAATAATAGTGATCAAAAAAAAAAAAAACAAAGAAACACTTTTCATGCCCACTGTATATTACATAAAGCAGTATATAAGCAGTTAATTTAAATCTAAAAAAGTGCATAATAGACTACATATAAAAGAGTAATTCCAATGTTTAGTCTATTTAAGCAATAGTTCTATAATATTGTTTGCAGCCACAGCTGCATTATCAAGATCAACTGTAGCATCTGGACCATTAGTAAAATAAATATCAGCAGTAGCAGAGCTAGACGCCTTCAGCAAGTGTGTCTCCATAAATAAAGTGATTAGAGGTATTGCAGTGCCACAAGTAGCAGATATTGCATGGCATAAAAGGTTTTTATTTTCAGAAAGCCCACCCTCAACCCATGCATACAACATTGATTTTCCTTTTGGAACAGCCATAGTTGCCTGAGTCACATACAGCAGTGATACCACACCACCATTATCCACATACGTCGCAAGTGCAGTAGTATCGTCACCTAATACTGGTGCATCCAAAATACAAATAGCACGAGATAATACAATACCAGATGTTACAGTAGAAGCATATGTAGGATCCATAACTACTTTTTCAGCCTGAACTGTAGCAGAGCCCAGTGAGATAGTAAATCCACCATTGTCATTTGCGGGTTGGACAGAAACATTTTTAGACAAAATATATGTTCCTCCAGAAACAGCACACATACGACAAAAAGATTGTGTAATCTCAGAACCAGCACCATACAAGCCACATAAATAAGCCATTCTACCATAACGACCCATAGATGAAACATACCGCTGAATACGTTCACATCCTTCTGCTGCATTAACATTCTCATTCATACCAACTCTTGCAACACAACGGAGCACAGCATCCAACAATTTACCATCAAGTTTGAATTTTTCGCGCAACAACTTGTCAAATAATATATTACCAGTTTCTTCAACAATTCTTCTAGACTGTTCGTTATCAGCGACACTAGTTATTACTCTCATCAATTTGCGTTTTTCAATTAATGATAGTGTCGTGCAAGCAAATATATCCTCTTTGCTCTCTGGCACACGCTCAACTCCATTATCGCGTACTAAATAGTTGTGTTCTACTCCGCGGAATTGTACATACTCTCCAATACCACTGTCAATTAATAAATCTATCATCCGTCCACGACACAGTGCAACTTTTGGCGCTAATTCAATTTGATAATTGCGATCATTCTGCAAAAATGCAAGTAGCGTTGTAGTTGCGGAATCTGTTTTTTCAGTGCAGGTGTTATTTGTAGCAAAAGGCGCTAAACGATGTAATGCCTCAGAAGCACGACTGGCTGCAGGTGATTCAGCAATAAAAGCCGCTGCAATTTCCCGACTATTTTTATCAATAACAAAAGTAGGTTGGTCAGTAAGCTTCTGCTGCTGTTTCTCTCCTTCTGAGTTGACCAATATCTCAACAATCGGAACCTGCCGGTAATCACGATGACAAACAGCCCATTCTATAAGCGCACTAAGTGTAAAACAAGCATATGCGCCGCCATAATATGGATTCCGGTCAATATGTAATACGGACTTTCCTCCTGCTGCCGCTTCACTCGCAATAATAGCCTCTTCCAATCCTGTTCCCAAAACAACAACATCAAAGCTTTGTCCGTCCAACTCGCGCTCTGCCATTTGTTTTACTTTAAATAAATTTCTTTGAGAAATATATGTTTTATAAAAAAAAAATTGCAAATTTTAAAAGAAAAGCTTGCAAGCAGCTTTAAAAGAAGATTGGTAGAATTTTAAAAACACAGTTTAACTATTTTTGTAAAATAATATGAATTTTGGAAAGACAATAAAATTATCAAATGGTTTAAAACACTCTTATGGGCGATTGATCTTTAATCCATGTTTTTTTTATTTGGTGTTTTTTTTTTTTTTTTCGCATAGGAAGTTCAAAAAAAAATTCTATACAAGTTGGCGACTATGTATACTGGTGATTTGTTCAGAATAATACTGATGTGTTGGCGGTATGACAGAGCGATGATGATAAAAAAGTACACTTGTCATGGATGTTGTAGAATCAGTAGAGCTTTCCAAATCATACCTAGACTCACCACAACTGATGTTTTTTTCGTCTGTATAGTTTGAGTTAATACAACAAATTTCTTCGCCATTAGCCATTTCATATTGTGTTTGTAAATGGTTTTGTTTCAGAGTATGCAAGAAGTAACTCAGATATTCTCTGCGTCCGAAATAACAATGAAATAGGGGTTTGAATACAATTACAAGTAGTCCAACTAGTCCAATAAGCATATCGCTTATACTAGCAAAGGTATTGTAACCAAATCCACTATTACCAACGTTGGGGATCCACCGAAGCACTACCTGTAGTATAACTATAGAAATAGTGCATATAATAACAACTAATAGTTCACGGTATTCGTTAAAGCATACATTTACTCTACTCATCATCAGAGTCGCATATATCCAACAGATTAATAACAATATTAAAAAGCCCACTGCAACAAAGTATAGCGGTTTATGCGATATGCACATTGGGGGACCCTCAATAAATGCATTTCCTATACCATTAGCAGACATTGTAGAAGCCATTATACCATAAGACAACGGCAACAAACTCCAAATGGCTATAGGAATCCACAAATACCATCCAGTAGCTCTAATACGTAATTTAAAAATGCAATAATACTGGTATATTCTAAATATATGACAAGATACCACGGAATAAATGCCCAAACTTATTCGCATCCAAGACATGGTTAATATACAGATAGGTCGTGATGCTTTTACTAGTGTAGGTTGATATGTAAAAATATCGCCAATATACCATAAAAACATTGTACAAAATAGTGTGTATATGAGTGGAATATTTTTACACTTTAGTGGTATATATGTACGATTGAGGTGAACTAGTACTACTGTTGCTAGTGATAAAGATATTAATACTGTATTAACTCCCATCACTGCCACTTCCCGATTATCAACCAATTGTGTCATAATTATACTTGAGAGTAATATAAGGTTCAAATGTTAATGCGTATTTCGTAAAAAATAAAATCGAAACAGAGAGGGAAAAACTAAAGTATTTGAGAATTTTTTGTAGGTATGAGATAAAGGGTGCAATATTATAAAGAGGTTTTATTAACAAACTGTAGAGTAATTTCTTGTGCCATCTAGTCTATAAATACTTGTTTGTTTCAGGAATGCTTTAGAGATAATAACTCGACAATTTCTACGAATAAAGCATATTTTCTAATGTAAACCCCCTTTATTTGTACTCCACTGGTTAATATTGTTTTGCTCACTTTTAAATTTTTTGCTACCTGCTGAAATAGACATTACAATAAAAACACGACGCGCTCTTACATTAAATTTATTTTATTATTATCAGTGCATATCTCAAAAACCAATAAAGAGCAATAAGGTCAAAGATTACTCTTTATAACAATAAAACTGTTTTTCCCTTGTTTATTATTTATATTCTACCGTAGATTTTATTGTGTGTGTTTAGGAAGGGTGTGTTATAATTAAACGACCCTAAAATTACATTAAAAAAAAAAAAAAGAACAAGAAAAATATACTGACACCAAAAACCTATTATAGCACAGTTGCAATAAACAGTAACAATAGTGAAAATTATACTTGTTCCTCAACAAGTTGAAAGCCATCAATATCGTCAAAGTATTTTGCAACATCATTATTAGCACACCATATATCCGCCGTATCAGTGTTCTTTTTTCCAAGTGCAAATAGTTGTGCTTTACCACGTTGACTGTTACTAGTTAGGCGACTGCGGTTCTTCTGTTGTTTATTACCAAGTGTCCGTTTGTTGTCTGGTGTACGATTATTTGAATCAAAAGATTTGTCAATATTTTTTGTTGTCTTTTTAGTGCGTGTCTTTTTAGCTGTGCTACCATTACGTCGTGTTCCAGATGTAGCAGCAGCAGCAGCAGCAGCAGCAGCTGGACCAATGCCATTCTGCAGCTGTGTTCTATGACGTTTAGGAAGTTCAGAAGCCGCACCATCTTTATCAACCAAGTCCATAACAGTGACTTTACCAGTGGCCATATTAGCAGCCAATTTCGAATCCCGTCGTTTATTACGAGTTGCAGATTCAGCCGACTTTCTACCAGAGCGAGCCATAAAAGCATCAAGATCAAAGTCTTCACTGTCACTACATTCACTCTGTGACTCTTCACTTGCTATTTTAGGCAACTGTTGGTTTTGAGAATATTCCGGTTTAGTTTTGCTGCGTGTACGAGGACCACTACGTTCATCAACAGACTCCGTGGGTTTATCCATTTTCTTTTCTGATAAGATATCCTGTGGTAGCGGTAACCCAACGGACTCAGTTTCCTGATCACTCAAACGCAATTCTGTCTCGGGTTCCTTAGGACGACCATGTTTTATGGGCGATATACCATCAATTAATTCGTCAAAAACCACCAATCCCTCACCAACACCTCTCCGCTGAGAAACCGGAGTCAGCGATGCTCTCCCATACAATGCGCTTGTTCTTCTGCCATACTGTGGCGAAACTCCCGGTGATCCAATAGAATTTGTCTCCTGAACAATATGCAAACGCTTTGGCGATGACTCTAATAATTTGCTCTCCTCTGCGTCTTTCAATAACCGCTTCCTTGTGGTATTAACAGTCTGCCGAGTTTCTACAGTTTTTGTTCTAATACTATTCCGTGTTGATTTTTTTATCGCAGTAGAAATATTCTCCTTATCTATAATACTTTTCTTTAGTGTGGGTTTATGTTCTGTATCGAGAGCCTTTTTCGCTGCTGCTTTGCGAATGGGACGAGGCATTTCGAGTAAATTTTATAAAAAAAAATAATAAACACACGGCTTGGTTGTAATAAAAAAAAAAGAAACTGGTAGGGGGGGTTTTTTTCTTCTTTTATAAGGTGCTTAATGTATATATATTTTAGCAACGCCTCAGAAAAAGATAAATAAAAAAATATTAAAGAGACCAGAAAGTAAAGAGAAAGGAATAAAAGCCCTGTTTCTCCAGACTCAAAAAGTAAAATGTGGGTGGTTTTCCCCCCCACCCCCCATTTACTGCGGTTTTAGTTCCACAGGCGTACAAAACCAAACACGCTTGATTATTGTGGTGATCTGATCTACGTTTTGCCTTAGCCGACTGTGCCTCTTTGATACATGTAGAATATATTATTTGAAAAAGAAGAGATCACTACTCAAGAATTAGAGAGAAGCTAGAAATATAAAAAAGGGGAAATCAAGATTAAAACCAGAAGAGATCAAGGAATTTAACAATACATTCTATAAAGTCCCATCCAAATAAACATAGTGAATGCAGCAAAACCTTTTTTTCAAGCTATTAGCCTCGTTGTGGTTATGAGCTGACTTTTAAACTACCATAAACTTTAGCAGCTTTTGTAATAGGTGGATATTTATAAGATGCTTGCTTCGCACTAACGGTTAATGTGCTTGGGCAATTGTCTATTTAGTAGATGGCATGTATAGAAATTGATATACTGTAGTTATATTGATGTAATAAAAGATAATCTAAGAAAAGAGTGCGTTGTATGGGTAAGGAAATTGATTGCCGATTAGGTCAGCAGAAGAGAATCGGACATGTTTGATAAAAATGGTATATAAAAGTCCGAAATGTGTGGCTAAAAATTATTTTTTGGTAGAAAATAAAAAAAAGTAACATGGCGTTTTTTTATTGTTGATTCCTAATGTCGGGGGGGGGGGAGAGAGGGAATTAGGAATGTTGATTTTAGGGCCGCCTCATTATGTCAAAAAAGACCCCCCCTGGTTTCAAATGTGTGGTGTAACATACTACATAAATACGTTTTCTGGCACAGTGAAATTAAACAAACGAATAGTAAGATGTAAAGTGTTTCTACGCACTATTGTCTCATAATTTTTCTTGGCATAGACTAGAACATTTTGTATGGAGAAACAGAATCACACACATGTTTGGCATAAAATGTTCAAAAAAAAAAAAAAAAAAAGGTAAAAAGTATTAGAAAAGATGACAGTGCTTCTATTCCATTTTAGTAAATTTGACAACCACAAAAGTGTGAGAAATATTTTCACACTTCCGCCACTAAACTTTTCCCAAAGAAAGAGCATATCCGAAAAAAGCAGTATTGTTAATTTTTGTTGTTCTATTTTACACAATCAATCCCAGAAAAAAAAAAAAAGGAGGACTTTGTTATTTCTTCCAATACAATTTTCCCTTATAGAAAAACAAGCCGATGTCGGCAATTGTAAAAAAAAAAAAAAACAATGTGGACTCCCTTTTATCGATTACCATTGTTTATGCAAATAAAAAAAAACGCATCGGGCATATAATCTTTATTAACAATGTAGTTAAATGTGAAAAAAGCAGGGAATTGACATGTAAATTTATACAAATTTACTTACAGTTTTATTTAATATGACTGAAAATCTGGTAAAAAAAAAAAAGCAAATCTAGGGCTCAAGAGTTTGATTCTTAGATAGTTGAAAATACTAATTTGATAGGATTTGGAATACAATGACTATAATTTGGTAGGGCTTACAATAAGAATAAACCACATGACTTTTTTCCCCCTACATTTTATTTATTGTAATAACAATTGAAGATTGCCGCATATCGTCCACGCAGTAAGAATGTCACACAGACTAAAAAGGGAAATGCTTACCGACTAAAAATAAGCTGCACAAGTTTGCCGAAGCATAAGGAAACAATTGCATAAAGAAAGAAAGACCCAAAAAGAAGAAAATTCTCAGCCGCAACAACAAAAATAATGTAGGTGAATAATGATTTGTATTCTGCATATTCATATTGTGTTGAGATTCGGTACAAGTGGAGATTTTCTTTAATCGCATACTGTGCACCAATTTCTTTTAGCAAAACCCGATAGGAGAAAAATGACAGGGGAAAGAAAAGAATGAATACAACAAATGTAGCCATCTTTTTTTGACATTTTTTTTTGTTTGTTGCAGTGGAACTTTAGCAGTCGTCAAAAAAAGAGAGAGACGAAAATAAATCCGCCAAGACCAGTGTAGGAAAAAAAGAAGGGAGAGGCTGATACATTTTCTTTACCCCCTGTTTTTTTTTTTTCATGGCTGTTTATAGGTCAGAAAAGTTTCCTACATAAGCTTTTCTTAAACACAATTTTCGGGGTTCCTTTCTTTTTTTTTTATTTTGTAATTTTTATCTGAATTCCGACACTTTATTGCTTATATATTTTTTATACAATATAAAGTAACAAGGATACTTTTAGGAGATATTTTGTATATACGATGTATTCAATAGGATCACACAAACAACAAACAAATACGAGTTTTACCAACGACCAACAAAAACGAATAATAAGAAGAGTCGGAGAACGTTCAATACCATTATTAAGATCTTGTGAACGGTGTCGAAGAAGGAAACAAAAGTGCGATGGTGAACAACCAGCTTGCGGAAGATGTAAAACTCACCGTACTGATTGTCTTTATAGAGAGTCTGGAAGGTTTCGTAAGCGTTTTCCAAGGAATCCATCTTCTTCTCCTGTTGCTCCTAATGCAAATATCAATTTTAACAAATCTGCCTCTTGTGAGGATTCGACACTATCTGCCGCCACTACGCTTTCTAAAATGTCTGTGATACCCAATCCTGTCACTTCCTCTTCCGATAATAATACTGTGTCGGTGTCGGCGGTTTTCTGCGGTCGCTCCACGTCAGATACCACGGCAATGCGTCTGGAAGAGGTTACCGAAATCCCTGACTCACCCGACAGCAGCTGCGGCAGCTCTAAAAGCATGGTATTCGCTAACTCATCGACGCTGGGAGTGGGCAGCAACAGCAGCAGCCAGCCAACCTTGCTATTCTCAGTTCCAGAACTTTCGCCAACAGTGGGCGCTGAGCTGTCGCCAAATGACCCGCTGACCAGTACGCCTGTTGGCACACACCTTCTGTGGTCATCTTCTATTTGCACAAAGCATAACGGTGGCCACAGCATCGCGTACGTAGACCCTGGCGGAGTTTGTCGGGGGTTGATTGATCCTGTGCAAGTTTTGAAATCACGCGATTTGCCTGATCTTAGCAACGGACTGCCCGAGTCTGTTCTACATCAAATGTGGGCGTTGATTGGCGGACTTTCCGACGACGGCAGCACTGAATTTGGCGCTCTTAACCTCGTTGCACATCGTGTTTCAAACGCAAAGTCAGCTTCTTACACTGCAGATATTATGTCTGGTGGCTTGAAATCAAGTGGAAAGTCAGCAGATAAGCCGCTGAATGTTAAGAAGAAACTTTTACCGCCCGCCAATAGAGTTCTGCGAATGCTTACACATGTGGCACAACGGTACAGGCTACGTGAGCCTGCTGAGACACTGTTGGCGATGCTGCGGCAATCACTTGTGGACGCTGATATGAATATGCGAGTGCGACAATTCTGGGCGACGTTGGAGGGTGGAAATGCCAGTGACTTTGTACTTTTGGCACATTTGACTGTAGCTGCACGTGAAGCTCAACTGTCCAGTAAAATCAACTTGCGTCATCCGCAGCACTTTTTGGAAACCACATGCTTTGAAGCTGCACGTGGTGAATGGGATTCCGGTCGTGTGGAAGCCAGTACTGGTGAAGTCTACGGTCTTTTAATGTTGAGCGAATATGGTTATCAGACAGGTCGTAATGCTGTCTTGTGGGAATTTGCTAATAATGCTTTTGATACTGCAAGACGCATTGTATTTCGTCACACACGTTATCCTTGGCATGGTGCACGATTAACACAGGAGGATACTAATTGTGATATAGAATATGAACACATGTTGTGTTGTTATTGGAGTGCTTGGGTACGTTTATTAACCGCTGCTCAAACTACTATGAATCGAATAGGCGCTTCATTATATTCTCTCCATAAAAACGATGATTCTAGTAATGGTAATACGCGGTTGCTTCCGGAATTTACTACCCACGATATGTGTCATTTTAATGCTCTGCCTCTTGCTCGTATTGGAAAAACTGTTCCGAGTTTTGTGGAATTTCCACCTACTATTTGTCGTCATCAACCACATCTTGCGTATACTTCGTCAATGTTACAGTGTTCGTTGATGGTTGCTGAAATGCACGACAGACATATTGATTTGTTGGAGCGTCGCATTACTCCTGTTGCTTTTCTTGATACTCTGCGTCGTTGGGATCATCGCATGTGTCGTTGGCGTACTTGGTGGCCGTCTCAATGGGAAATTCAAATGGCAGAGTTACTTGAAGCTGCTCGTTGTATTAATTCTTCTTCTTCTGACAATCGTCTGCTGATTGATTCTGCTATTATTCATCGTGGTGATTCAGTTGGCCAGTGTAATCAATCCAGATCATCATTTTCAGGTACTATTACTTCTGGAGCTTCTTCAGAAATTATGCATATTGGCAGCCACTTGTTTCATCAAACACAAATGACAGCTGCAGATACTTGGCTTACTATCCTTGCAGCCATGTATGAAACTGCACGATTGCGTATGCATCGTATTGCATTAGCTTTATTGCGACGTAGACTTGCACAATCTACAACAAAACAATATTATCAAACTACAGGAGTAAGACAACTTCCACAAGCTGCAGTGGCATTACAATTTGATGAACTATTGAACAAATTACCAGATTCTATACTACAAGCAGGAGGAGATATTATGCAAGATGAAATGGAATATCATCGTTGTCAATTTGTTAGTTTAGAAGCAGCGCGTACATTACAAACATTATTTACAACAGTTGAATTATTAAGTTGTTCTGTTGAGAGACTTGGTATATGGGGTGTATTTATATTAGAACATATAATTGGATTACAATGCTCTCGTTTACATACTTGTATTACGAGAGAAGATCAAATGGATGCCTTGTGTAGATTGGCTAAATTATTAAAACAATTATTGTCTTTGAAAAGATGGTCTTCTGCTTTATACGTATTCACTGGCATTGTTAAAGCTTTTGTTGATCATTCTTGTATTATTATGGTGGATAATTGTAATGTTCCTGATAATAGCCCGTGGCCTGATAATCATGTTCTTACTTTACTCATGGCTCAAATGAATATGGATCCGAAAATATTTTGTGCTTTTACACTACCCGTTGTTTTTGCTTCTATTGCTAGTTCTTCTACTCCAATGCCTGTTGATATGAGAATGCGCATTGCTTCTTTACTTTCATAGTTTTTTTTTTTTTTTTTTTAGCATTTTCATTTGTAAAAAATCTGTTATTCACCATGACATTATTACCCAATACAAAAGTTCTTATAAATTTAAATGTATTTAAGAAAAAAAACTAGGTAATAGTCACCATTATTAGAAAGTACTCCTCTTCATCTCTTAAATAACTCTTCAAAACAAACCTTAATGTCAATAGTTACTAAAGAATCAAGCTCATTCTGCCAAGCAGATTTTACTTCAAGGTCATTAAACTTCTCACATAACTTATTTTTAATATGTGGAAACACCCAAAAGTCACATAGGGCAAAATCTGAAGATTAGGGAGGTAACCTTATAGTTTTTTTTTATTACAATTAAGGAATGTTCTGGTAACTACTAATAAATGTGCTGGTGCATTATCTTGGTGAAACATTAGATGCTTTAATCATAATTTTGGATGCATTTTTTTCCACTTACTAATCATTAGTTCTAGCCAAAGTTTGATATAATAGCTACTATAAATAGTGTGCTGTTTAGTATTCAAGTCAGCATAAAGAATGTCCTTCTGTGAGAAGAATAGTAGTATTAGAAACTTTTTACTCCAACTTGTAGATTTAACCTGTTTATCTGGTACCTGATCTTTAAACACCCATTGCTTTCCACCAGGACCTTTAGTGTTTGAATGAATATAAACATAATGCATTACAAGTTATAATATTATATATAGCTTTTCTACTAGCTATATCATATCTCTGAAGATAGTCCTTACAAAAATCAATCTGAGCTTTTCTTTAATCTGCTGATAAAAGATAGGGAACCCATCTGCACTGAATCATTCTATAGCCCAGGTGTGATACTGATTAACTGAATCAGATCATGTTGATATATATATGTGCACACATATATATATCACTTTAGCGCCTAAGGTTTTAGAAAGGTTTCCTTAGCTTGTTGGAAGTTTAAAGATTTATATTAGTTCACTAGTAAACCTCATATTTTACCAGGTCTTTTTTTCTAATACCTTGCACATTGTTGTTGACAAACAGCCAGAGGTAGCAGCTAGCTCATAAGCAGGAATAGTTGGGTATTCCTCTATTGTTTGTATTAGATGATCACCATAGATATTAGCAATCTCTATTGATGGATGACCTGATTGAGGCTCATTTTTAAGTGAATAATTTGTAGTACTGAAATTAGCCATCCATTTAGAAATTGTTATAAGTGCAAGTATTTGCCTGCCCAATGCACAATGCAGGCTTTGTTTTACTTTCTCAGATGTTTTACCATCAAAATGAGGTGTTAAAATCATTGCCCATTTTTCAAACTTTGAAAAAATTAGAGCAAGGGGCCATATTCAAAATTTCAAAAAGTGCAAAAATATTAATATTTATGTTTATAAATTTTTTTTTTACAAGTAAGCAGTAGAGAATTGGAGACTATCACTATGGTCAGCAGATGGTACTGCTTATGGTTGCATTAGTATCCAGTACATATTTAAAATTTAGAAAGTATTTATAAAAACTTTCTGTGTACATTGTAGTGTATTTTATTAGTTATAGTAGTTTAATAACTCTTAAAACACTCTTAGCTATATTCTAGCTATGTATAAAAGCCTACTAGGTTTTTATTTAGCATGCTATATCTTTGTGAATTGTAGTAGTACCCAGTTTCCTGGTATAGCCTATGATGGATGACTTAGCTTTTAGACATAGAAATTCATCTTACTTATGATCTAGTTTCTTTTCCATACTAATCAAATCTACTATCTCTTTTTTATTTTTTAGTTGTAGCTGTTTCATAAATAACTAAAAAAATTTAATCTTAGCTAGGTCTGAAAAAATAAAACATAATCAAAATATTAAATTACAATTTAATTTAATTTTCTAATTATGTTTAAAATTATTAGCCTTGGAATGTTAATTTTGTATCAGCAAATGACATTCTCCTGAAAATTGGGCATACATTTTTGATTTGGTAACATTAAGTCTCATTAAAATTTAAAGTAAGTAATTTTTTGATTTCTTAATTTATACTAATACCCAATATAAATAAAATATCTCACAGACCTAATGAAGAACAAACAAAATTAAAGTTGTAGCTTATTAGTTTATTAATATTTTATATACTAGTATTATTTTGAACAATTATTTATAAGGTATAAAAGGATGATTTTTTATAGATGAATTTTTCTTCCTATTTATAAAATTCTACTTATTTAGTAAAACAATATTTTTAATTTACAAAAAACATTTTCTTTTGATTAGAATTATGCCTCATTTTGATGAAGATAACAACCCTTTAGTAAATAGAGGTAATCAAGTAAGTAGCAATATTAGTAGAGGTATAGAACAAAATAGAAGTAGATACAGTCATGAAGATACACCTATTAATGGAAATGATGATGTTGGTTATGAAAATGCTGTTGTTTCTGAAAATAATCCAGTTTCTAGTGGAATAAATGGTATTGAAATTAATGAAAGTAGTAGAAATTTTGAGGTTAGTAGAAATACTGAAGTTAGCAGAGTTGAAAATGAAAGTAGAGCAGCTCCACATGACATCTCTTTAATAACAAATGGAGCAATAAGAGATTATAAGGATACAGATGGTTATGAAAAAAACAGTGAGCTTGTAAATAATTTTCTGAATGAAAGAAGAAATATTATGGATGAATGTTTTTTTGTTACTTTTGATGTTAATGGTTTTGAAGTATATCTTTATGGTAAAAATTTATGGACAAGTTTGTTTTTCAAAGATTTACCATGTGTAGTTTTTTCACAAAGAAATAAAATAAAAGCATCATATCAGAACAATCAAAAAATTGATTTTCATAGAGAAAAGACCTTATCTAAAATTTGGGAAGAATTATTAGTTAGCTGTTTAAGTACAGTTGATGGCATCTTGATAGAAAGCACTGAAAGTCTAGTGACAACTAAAATAACTCCTGAAGAGCTGAATACAATTTTTGAAAAAATGTTTAATGGCTGGAATTAATTATGATAGTTTTATTTTAACCATGCCATTATAACATTTCCAGTCTTATTAGCCATGCATCTAGTATAATCAATAAAAACTCTCTTGATAGGCAATGTATAAGTTTATGGTGATAGGGTTATTGAAAATTTTAATAATAGTAAACAAATTTGACCCAATTTTATGATGCTGACTGTGCTACTTGTCACTTTTAACAAAAAATTATTTATAGGTAAGGTAGCTTATTTTTAGATGTAAAGCAAACTATCATTTATTATAGTCATATATATTGCTAGGGCTGAATGGCTCTCAGACATTAATTTTGAGCTGCTCCACAGAAGATGTGATAGAAAATTTGAAACATGTGTTGCAGAGGCCGGATGGCTGCTGGACATGAACCATGAGCAAAACCAAGTCGGCCGACAAAAGGGATGGTGTTATCACCCTGAGAGCATCCCTGAAGATGTGATGTATCACCCTTCAATGTGAGCTAATTAAAAAGGCATTGAAGGGGTGTATAAACACATCTATAAAAAGGAATTACATAAAGTAGTTGTTTGTAGATTTCTTACAAATATTTATTTAATATAAACTATTCTTTAAAAAAGCCACTTGCTCAAGATAGTCATGCACCTTTTGCAACACATGTTTAAAGTAATGTTATATTGCTAAAAATTAAACCCCTGACTTATACTACTTTGGATATTGTCTTTTACTATTGTAATAGTTACCAAAGAAGATAATCATAATAGTGTTGCAGGACCAAGTGGGGGATCCTCTACACCTCCTTTTCCTAGGCAAGATAAACCTCTCCCCCTGAAATGCAGGGCACACAGGTACTGGCAGAGAGCCTCCCTTTCCTGTCAAACTGATTCTAATTAATTAATGGGACCATGAACACTCAAAATCGGAAAACACAAATGTGCATGCAAAAGGAAGGTGAATGCTTCACAATAGAAGTAAGCCACTTTCCCTGAGATGCTAGCATATTATTAGTAAAAAAATTCTACTGTTTATTAGAGAGAACCAATGGCTGAGTTGGCCAAAATTCTTCTTAGAGTTTAACACATTTTAGATTTTTCATCTAGTTCAGGCAGCACTACTCTGCCATCTCTTTAGACTCTTGGAATGGTACTTCTGTGCCAGTTCATTTTCTTTAAACATTTGCAACAATAAGAGTTGGCAAACTTGTATAAAAGCAAAATGGCTAGTGATATTTCTGAAATGTTTCATTGAGAAAAATAAAGGTACTTTTATTCACATAGTCACTTGCTAAAAATAAAGGTATAGTTGGTAGCTTGCCACAATATAAGTAAATGATTATGTTTAAGAAAAAATATAATAACTAAAAGAAAACTAGTAATAATTACAACTATTAGAAAGCACTCTTTTGCATCTCTTGATCCATGTTTTGAAACACCTCTTAAAGTTGCTTGTTGTTAAAGAATCCAGCTTAACTTACCAAGCCAATCTTACCTTTTCCAGATCCTCAAACTTTCTCTTATGTAGCCTACTCTTGATGTGTGGAAATAGCCAAAAATTACATGGAGCAAGATCAGGTGAAGATAGAGGTGCTATAATAATTTTTATCTTACTTTCATCAAGAAAATTTTTGGTGAGTTTGGATGTATGAGTTGGTGCATTGTCCTGGTGTAACCTTAGATATTTCAGACCTGAATTCGGATTTGTTTTAATCCATTTATCAGCCATTGGTATTAAACCATATTCAATATAATATGTACTGTAAACAGTGTGCTGTTCAGTATTTAAGTTAACAAGGATAATTCCCTTTCTAGAAAAAAAATTGGAGCCAGCAATTTTTTGCATGACAAAAGTAGGTCTGATCTGATCTACTGGTGCCTGATCTTTAAGCACTCGTTGCTTTGCACCTGGACCTTTAAAATTTGAGTAAATGTGCACATAAGATTTATTACTAGTTACAATATTATATTGTTGCGGAACCCGGAAGGGGTGGCGCTCCCACCCCTGGACCCGGGGAGGGGATGTCCCTTCCCCCGATATGCAGGGTTCATGCAGGGAAAGGGAAATGCTTCCCTCCCGATCAGACATGTCTCAATCAAGGGCGCACAATGAGCTATTGTCAACAATGAGAGCCACACGCTCTGACAATAGAACCAGAGTCATCCCTTTGGCAGCATTGTCCCCGCAAGCTCAAGAGTGCTCGGACAATAGCACAGGAGCACATACAATAGAGCGAGCCACTCTCCCTGTAACTCCAAGGATTCGTATTAGCAACAATTCTTTTATATTTAACCAGGAGACCCGCGACCGACTTGGTCAGGGTTCTCCTTAGAACTAAATAAACTTCTAAATCTTTTAACATCTTTCTTTCAACGGCACTTCTCTGCCGTGTGTCTTGTATTAGCTTTTAGACAGCACTTCCTCTGTCGGCCTTTTAACAAACGCAACAATATATACTGTCAGTCTTAATGGTTGGATACATTTCAAGGAAGTTTTTATAAAAAGCAAGTCATTCATTTTTTGATGATCTGTCAGCAAGTGAGATACCCATCTATGCTAAACCATTCTATATCCCAATTCATGTATCATGTTATTTTTCATTGTTCTTGACAAACAACCACGCATGTGTGCTAGCTTTTGTGTATGAATAGTTGGGTTGTCCTTTATTGCTCTGTGAATGTCATCAGCATAAAGATCTAAAATCTCTAATGAAGGTCTACCTGAATTAGTTTTATCTTCAAATGAATAATGTTCTGATTGAAAGTGAGGAACCCAATAATAAATTGTTAATTTTATAGGCACCTGGTCACCTAATACCCTGTACATAGTTTTTATTATGAGTTTATGTTTTTTGTATTCTTCATGGCAAAAGAAAATTATAATATATTTTTTATAATTGAAAGCTGGGGAAGAAGGGCCATGATTGAAACTCAGATGGGATAAATTTTTGTGATAATTTCCTTCTAACTTTTTAGAACAGTATGCTACAAAAATATAACTAATATATTTATGCTTGCCCAGCAGCAGAGAATATGGTTTTAATAGTTATTACTGCTTTTTCTTAAAAAAAAACTATATAATTTACTAAAACAATCGCACAACCTTATATATTTATAAGAAACATCCACAAAACCACCAGGAAACTGTGGTCCTTTTTATAAGGCTTGAGCTATACTAATATAAAATTCAAATAATGATATTTCCATTGTAACAGCTCAATCTCATCTTGTGCTTGCTTTTTTTATAATGGCTAGCAATATCTTCTTGGTCCTATGGCTTGATCTAGTTTAGAGTTTATGTCTATATGCCATTTGGCTCCTGCAATAAGGATTTATTTAAAACATAATATAAATACAACTATATAAAAATGTATTCTAAGTTGGGGGTATTTTTTACTAGAAGCAATAAATATTATAAAAAACATAGTCTACACTATGGCCTTAGTATAGTCATATCAGTTAATTTTTGTGGAATACTGCTCAAAAAAGTTAGAAAGAAAATATCAAAAAAATTTACCACACTTAAATCTCAATCATGACCCCTTTTCCTATTCTTTCAAATCATGAAAAACATGTTATAATTTCTTTTTGCTATGCTGGAGGCCAATCCCCCACAACTATTTATAAAGCTATGCATTATGTATTAGGTGACCAAGCACTTCTATTACCAACTATATGTAATTGGATTGATCACTTTAATTCAGAAGACTATTTATTTGAAGATAAACCTAAATCAGATAGGCCTTTACTGGAAATTTGATATCTCTATACTGATAATATTCACAGAGCAATAAATGACAACTCAACTATTTATACACAGGAGCTAGCACACATGTGTGGTTGATCATCAAAAACAATGCAAAAAAACATGATACATGAATTGGGATACAGAATGGTTTAGCGTAGATGGGTACCTTACTTGCTGACAGATCATCAAAAAAATGAACAACTTGCTTTTTTTAAAAACTTCCTTAAAATGTATCCAACCAATGAGACTGACAGTATATATAATATTGTAACTTGTGATAAATTTTATGTGCACATTTACTCAAATTTTAAAGGTCCAGGTGCAAAGCAATGAGTGCTTAAAGATCAGGCACCAGTAGATCAGATCAGACCTACTTTTGTCATGCAAAAAATTGCTGGCTCCAATTTTTTTTCTAGAAAGGGAATTATCCTTGTTAACTTAAATACTGAACAGCACACTGTTTACAGTACATATTATATTGAATATGGTTTAATACCAATGGCTGATAAATGGATTAAAACAAATCCAAATTCAGGTCTGAAATATCTAAGGTTACACCAGGACAATACACCAACTCATACATCCAAACTCACCAAAAATTTTCTTAATGAAAGAAAGATAAGAATTATTATAGCACCTCTATCTTCACCTGATCTTGCTCCATGTGACTTTTGGCTATTTCCACACATCAAGAGTAGGCTACATAAGAGAAAGTTTGAGGATCTGGAAAAGGTAAGATTGGCTTGGTAAGTTAAGCTGGATTCTTTAACAACAAGCAACTTTAAGAGGTGTTTTAAAACATGAATCAAGAAATGCAAAAGAGTGCTTTCTAATGGTGGTGGTTATTACTAGTTTATTTTTTTAGTTATAACATTTTTTTTAAAATATAAACATTTACTTTTTTTTTGTCTTAAAACATTTATATTAATTTTTATTATCAGTTGGCCCTCTTGTCACAACAATAGTTTATATTTATCTTTATTCATACCCCACTTTGGCAAAATAGGAATAGAAGATCAACCAGTAGCTTAACCAGTAGCTTTTAACTTTTTGGAGAAAAAATCTGAGATTGTACCTATGGTAGGTAATCTGTCCAAGTACTCAACTGATGTTCCTAATGCTAGAGAAGCCAAAATTATTTTTTCTAAGGCATCTGAATTATTAGAAGCTTTTAAATTTAATATTGGTAATTTTTCAAGAAATGCAAAAAAGGACAGACAATCCTGTTCTAATTAGTTTACCAAAATTATGTTATAGAGATGCAGAGCACTGATCGGTGTATTTGAACAACTAATTATGGTCACAGTACACAATTTATTACATAGAAATACTAAAGATACATTTAAGGGCAAAATGTTTGAGAAACTGGATTTGTTATTATCAGTATTACGGATTACTTCCCCTATTAGTCTATCAGCAACACAAGATAAATCTGATTAGGAGAGGTAAAGCATTTAGTGGAATTACACAGTATTACTTTTGGAAAGATGGGTTTAAGGCGTTTATAGTAAACAATGTACCTAGAATCCCTGGGAAAGAACTCCAGAGACAATAACAACAATTGAAAACCAGTCATAGGGTATTATAAATTCTTTGTGATGAGTGGCCAGGTGAGCACCCATGTTGCAGCCAAACAGCATCACACTAAAGATAAAGATGGTTTTTTTTAATAACCAAAAAGTAATAAAATTTCAGCTAATATTAATAAAAAATTACTTTTTAAATATTTTATTTCTACTTTATAATCTAATTTCTTTAATTTAATTAATGCAAACAATATTTGGCCATATGGTAATAAATTTATATAAGTAAATGGTTATTGTTTTTTAAGTTGGCATAATTTTGAGACATGTGACATTTAATGATAATTAAATATGTAAGTTTTCTAATCTTCAATCATTATGAAAATAGTTTTAATAGCTATAAAGAATAAATATCATTATTTTAACTAGCAAAATTTTAAAATTTTTGAGTAACATTCTATCTACTAATAATGTCTTTAATATTTTTTATTAGTTAAGAGATATAAAAATAATAATTTATTTAGATATTTTATTTTTTCACTTAAACATATTATGAAACTTTTTTTTTTCATATTTTTAAAGCTATATTTTAATTTATTATAGTGTTGCGAGACCGGGGATGGGTTGGCACCTACCCCAGGCCACCCGGGAGGATACCAGGCCTGCTCAGGGACATGTACACCCCCAAGCACAGCCCAATGATACCACCGCAGATCCATCACAGATGGGGGGTGCAATGCACCCCACCTCGCAGGCAATTTGGAATGCCTTTGCTTTTAGGAACCCTGTTTACCTGGAACACCAGAGTCCTACAACTGCCTCTAGTGAGAGCAGCGAAATGACACCAAGTAGTTGCTTTACTTTTTCTTATAACCCAAGGTCCTCCCACCAACAAAGGAGGGAGGAACCTTAGCTAATAACACACTTTATTTTTCATCACTTATTTATTGGCTCTTTAGTCAAGCTTCCTCTTTTTCAAAAATAGAAGATAGCATATTTGCTTTTGTTTAGTAATATGTCTGATTCTTTTAAAAATAGAACAGAAATTCCTAGAGAACCACTTATTGATAGTGATATGAGAGCTAGTGGTGGTGAAGACATGGGAGTTGGTATAGATGTAGGAGAAGATGGAGTAATAGATTTAAGTAAGTATAAGGTAAAAAATTACACAGATGCAGAAGGTTATAAGCAAAACCAAGCCTGTGTGGAAGAGTGTTTTAAAGCATATGATATTAATTTGGCTGATTACATTTTTTATGGTTTTTGTATTCATGGGGTTGAAATTTATTTTTATATTAAAGGTGATTATTCATTTTTGTTTTCAAAACATTTGCCTATAGCAGTTGTTACTTGATGTGAAGAAATATTAGAAATATTTGAGAAAGGGAAAAGAGTTGGAGATGCAGCAAACACGAAATTAATTATAGGAGGAGTAGTATATTTAAGAAATTATGCAGAAAAAAATTCTAAAAGTTCTACAAAAGCAAATACAAGTACTGTTATTGTTGATAAAGATGTTGATGAAGTAGAACAACTAAAAACAATGCTGTGTTCTGGTATGATAGAAGATTTACTTAACCCTATATAAAATATTGAGGTTTTTGATTGGTAATATTTTCCAACAAACAACATATTAGAATCTCCACTTTTCAGAGTTTTACTTGACATAGTTTTGGTCCAAAGGTTTTATAGATATTGCTACTATGGAGTTTTTTTGATGTTTTATTTTTGGTAGCAGAAGTTGACAGTTTATTTTAATTTTAATTAAAAATACATAAAATATACTTGCAACAATTGTTTCTTATTAAAATGTTTGGTATACATTTAAGTGACTAGTAAATTGTATTATTTAGACTAGAAAATTAGAAAGAGTTGGTTTACAATAAATCTCAGAAAATAGGGAGAAGGAAAAATAAAAGCTATCGTCTTCTGACAGACCTGTATGGTGGAGGATGGGGGGAGTCCACATCATAAGTTAGTGGTAGCAGATCATCATAACTAGGAAGTGGTGAATGGCAGATATTTATATATGGCAGTGTTACTATATTTGATAAAACAGAATTACTGTGATTATCAATAGCATTTACAGGTGAAAGCTATGGTAAGGTGTCTGCAACTCCCTAGTTAGAATGAGCTAATGTATTGCTGCTGCTGTCACTTGCTATGCTTGTATGGAAATATTCTGGTTCACTAACAGGTGTATGTCCAGCAGCAGTATTTGATAAAAGTAAAGTGGCAGACAGGTGCTTTTCAAGCTCTCATGGCAGTGATGATGTTAGCAGTGTGTGGTTATCTGCCATAAGTGAAGCATACTGCTTAGCCAGCTGGCTAAAAAACTGGTGTTGTTGCTGGCATTGCTGTGCCTATAACTGCTCAATTTGCTGCTGAAACATTAATGGGTTATATGAAGTGTTGGTGCCACTTATCCCAATTGATTGTGGTGGTTGTGCCAGTGCTGGTGTGGATATTACACTGACTGATTCTGTCTGGTTCTCCTCTGTGCGATGCTCCCTATTATTATACAAATTTGAGCCTAAACCACAGCACCCAGACAACTCAAAAAATTAGATATGTTGCAGGAGCTAAATGGCTCACGGACATGAACCCTAAACCAAATCAAGCCAAAGGAACAAGGAGATGATGCTAGTCATTGTGAGAAAGCAAGCACAAGATTTCATTGAGCGGATACAACAGAAATGATATTTTTTGTGCTTCAATTAGTATAGCTCAAGCCTTTTAAAAAACACAGTTTCCAGGTGGTTTTATGAGTGTTTCTTTACAAATATAAATAATCTTTAAACATTTAAACTACTCTTTTTATTATAAATTAGCCCTCTTGCTGCATCAGATATCTGGCTCTGATGCAACTAGTAAGCTGTCACAGCTATTACCTTTAGTACAATGGGTATGCCCAATTTCTAGCACTACATTAGTTATTTTATTTGAGACTAAACTGCTTCTGTGTATGCCAGTTGAACAACTAGATGATGAGGCTCCCTGTATAGTTATAGTGCTTTGCAATTTAGTGACTGTAGAGTTAGCAACTAACATGTTTACATAATTGCTAATAGCAGCAACTACTAAAGAAAATTTCTCAATTGGATGATACTCCAAACCACATATAGCCCAAAGACTAGTTATTTTAGTCAGCACCAGAGCCACTGGCAAAGTACTATACACAAAGTGCATCTGCCCTACAGGCATTATAGCTAGGCCACTAGCACTGAGCTTCTTACAACTATTGAGTAGCAGAAAGATCATGTTTCATTAATAGTTAATAAATGATAAAAGTAAATAAAAAAGTCTGGTGTCAAATACCAGGAATCACGTGATGCGTCACGTGATCTGTGCATGCTTACTTGAGCACCACACTTGTGTGACACTCTCCCCGAGTTAAGAGCTTTGCCATGGGATGTGTTGCTTGCTCTTGTGACTGCTGCATTGCAGAGGCACTGTACTACTCTTGTTGTGCTTATCAAACTTGGCCAGCAATTTTATTGTATGCTCCAAATAGTGGCATTGTAAAGAAGAACAAACTATAAAGTAGGCAATATATTTTAATCCCTGTGAAAAGACTAAGGAAACCTTTAGAAAGAAAACATAAATGTGCTAAGTGTTTACAGTAAACACCTTTCCCACTATGACGTCATACGTGAGTTCCGCATCTAATCGTCCTCATAGGCATTGTGGTGATTCCAACAAATCCCCAGTAAGTACTGATCCAGTCAATCTCGACTTAGCCAGGACTTCCCAGAATGGACATTGTGTGGTATGAGGCTGGTTTTTTAGACATGGCGAGGCTGAATGTTTTGTTGCAATGAGTTGTTACTATTTGTGATGTTTTGAAAACATTAGATGTTTTCAACAAGGAAGTTACAAGGATGACGGCAGCACAATAGTGAGATGGTGGTTATTTTTCCCCTTGAGTTACAAGTATAAAATGCTAGGGTTTTTGGTAGAGTTTTTGTGTTAGAATCTTCCTGGAGTTTTTATAATATTTATTTGATTACTACGAAATCGCTATAGTCTATTAGTTACTTGTGTTTTCTTGTTCTTCTCTTAAGTTATTTAAGCCCAGGATTCCTTATTTTTGAAGCAGTGTACTTTCCATTTGGATTTTCTGTGTAGAGTGTGGTAGTGAGTGTGTGCCAAGCTACACAAGACCTTAGAAGGAAACTTGCTTCAACTGCAGTATAAACATGAGCACTAGAGTTAGCATATGAGTGAGCAGAGTTTATTTTATTTGAAAAACCTTTTATTAACAACTATTCCAACAGAGGTGAAGTGTGCGGCTGCCTCTCGCAAGCAATTGGCTAGCCCATCCAAGACTACCCCAAACCTCTTTTTTTCAGGAGATCCCATGCCAGGAGATTCTGCTGGCGACCTGCCCGTGCAATTTAGTATGATCACATCAGTATGGCTCCCAGGTCATATCATCTATACTGTAGCCTTTCCATTTGACCAAGTATTCCTTGCCATCAGAACCATCATGGGAGTCACGGGTTTCTTCAACCTCCCATTTGACTTGCTTATCAACTATTTCCAGTGGTGGATGGTGCACCACATAGTGGAAGCAACTTGATTTTTGATATGGTTTTAGATGTACCACATTAACCACCGGGTCGATCTTCAGTGAGTCTGGCAAGTCCAACAGATAAGCATTTGGTCCTTTAGTTTCCAGAACCATATATAGACTATGCCACTTATTCTAAAGTGAGCGTTTCATAGTTGCCTTAAGATGCTTTAGCAGCATCAAGTTCTTTGATACCAGAACTTCATCACCTGGTTTCAGCACCAGTTCTTTCTTTCCCTTGTCATGGTAACAGCTTGCACAGGAATGTGCAAGTTCAATGTTCTCTTTAGCCACTGTGACAGTACTGCTCCACATGTCCATATAATTGTCAACCATTGGGGCACCTGATGTTTGTTCTTAAACTGCCATTCACAGCCAGAAACCATAGTTAAGCTCAAACAGTGAATAGCCAGTTGAAGAGTCTACTGTACTATTAAATGCAACTTTGACTTTATCTAACACAAGATCCCATTCAGAGTCCCAAGTACATGTTGCCCACAGAAGTGCCTCTAGCTGCTGATTTGCGTGCTCAGACTGTCCATCTGTCTATGGATGGTTAGACATAGACATTTTCAATTTTGTTCCACAGCGCTCAAATAGACATTTCCAGAACTTACTTGTAAACTTGGGATCATGGTCTGTGATAATGGAGTCTGGGAGACCATGCAGCCATACTATATGCTAAAAAAAGCACCTTGGCAGTCTCCTTTGCTGAGGCACTGTCCTTTGTTGGAATAAAATGCGTCATCTTTCACAGCCGATCAACTACTGTCAGAAGTACTGAGTGCTTACAAGCTGTTGTTGGTAGTCATGTTATAAAATCCATAGAAATTGACTGCCAAGGACAATCAGGAATATCCAGGGACTGCAGTAATCCCTTTCCCTTGGTATCCCCTTTTTTTGATTTTCTGGCACACATCGCAGCAGCGCACATATTCAATTGTATCATTGTGCATGCCTGGCCAATACCAACTTTTCAACAACTGCTCATATGTGCGTGACTCGCCCACGTGAAGCAACACAACTGAAGAGTGAGCTTCACACAACAATTGCGCATGTAATTTGACTGGTCCAACACAGCAGCGCCTGCCCTTGTGCAGCACTCCATCAATTAAATAAAACTTATGCTTAATTAATTTGGCTGATGCTGCTACTGGTACCTTAAGCACAAGCATATTGTATACATGCTCCAGAAACTGGTTGCCCATGAAACTGTCACTTGCTGAGCCAACATTCACTTTCCATGATAAAATTGCTGCAACCAGCACCTTCCACCCAGTAGATCCAAATCCTTGTAAATTGCTAGCAGACACCTGCAGTTCTTTAACATGCAATGGCTGCAGTTTTACAATGTGTAGCACAAGTAATTGTGCTATCCAATTACCTGCCTCTAGCTTCAGGCACTCATCATTGTGGTTGTGCAGCAAAACTAAAACCTTGCCGCTGTAACCATAATCCACAACATCACCCAGCAGCTGCACACTTCTTGCCACCAAACTGCTTTAGTTGGCGATCTGAATATATGTACCTAGCAGTGCCTCAACTGTAATGCTGAGTGGCACTTTTGTTGTCTCACTGAGTTTTAGAATTACTGTACCTGGCATTGTCACATCATATCTGGTATCATCCACATGTGCAGATGCTGGCAGCATCACCTGCAGGTGTAGAATTACCACTCCCAGTGACTGGTCATCTCTCTTGCACAAACTCATCATGTGTAACTGCAGACCTTCAAATAGTGCCGAAAGATCATCAATCATTGTTTCTGGTTCCTGCAACTCTACAGCATCATAGAAAACATTATCGCTGTCATCAGCATCATTTGGAGAAACCACATGTTCATTTTCAGGTGCTGCAGTAGTCAGCGCCACCAGCAGCATTGTCAGTTCCTTTGTGACTAACCATAACACCCGCAAGAGTACATTGGCAGCAGCATTGTTCTCGCCCTGCCTGTATTTAATTGTGGCATCATAATGGCTCAAAATTTCAATCCAGCATACTTTGCAATCAGAAATATCTGACTGGGAAAAAATATATTCCAGTGACTTGTGATCGGTAAGAATCTCGACATCACGGTTCAGCCAATGTTCCCACTCTTTTAGACATGCGACTAGTGCCAACAGCTCCTGCTCGTGCACTGGATAATTGCGCTCAGCACTCGACATCTTTTTGCTGTAGTATGCAATAAGATGCCATTTGCCAGCAGCATTCTCCTGATGCAAAATACCGCCAATTGCAAAACCGGATGCATCTGATTCCAACTGTTTCTTTGCATGCAGATCAAATGTCACCAAAACAGGTGCAGACAGCAATGCCTTTTTAATGCCCTCAAAAGCATGCTGCGCCACATCATTCCACTCAAACTCTTCCAATTTCAATAGATCCGACAACTGCGCCGCTGTCTCAGCAAAACCTTTTACAAACTGACGATAATAACTGGCTAGACCAAGGAACACATGCACATCCGTTGTTGTCGCCGGCATCTGCCACTCACGCACTGCAGAAATCTTGGCCGGATCTGTGCTCACGCCATCTGCAGATAGCACATGGCCAAGAAAACCAATTTGCAACTGAAAAAATTTGTATATCTCTGGTTTCGCATACAATTGGTTTGCATGCAGCCATTTCAACACTTCTTCTAGCAATTTTTGATGTTTGGCCACTGTCTCTGAATAAATAAAAATGTCATCCAGATAAGCAATGACTCCACAATCTAACAAATCAGCCAGTGTGTTCTGAATTAAATACTGGAATGTTGCTGGTGCATTACACAACCCAAATGGCACCACCATATTATGGAGTGCCATTTTTTTTAATGTCTTCATCAGCGATTTGAACCTGATGGTATGCCTGGTACAGATCTATTTTGCTAAAAATCGGCGCGCCATGCGTCAGCGCAATTAACTCCTCAATCAGCAGCAGTGGGTATTGGTCCCAGACTGTTTTTGAGTTTAACGCATAATAATCTATGCACAATCACATTATGCCATCCTTCTTCCTGACAAACAAAACTGGCGCACCCCATGGCAAAGTTGATTCTCGAATATACCCAGCGTTTTCTAATGCCGTCAGCTGTTTGCACAATTCTGTGAGCTTCTCCAGATTTAACTTATAAGGCATTTTCACGATTGGCTATGCTCCATCTGCAAGAACAATCCGATGATCCACAAAGCATTTCGGTGGCAACCCTGCCAGAGGCTCTCCAAAAACATTGGTGAATTCAGACAACAACTTTTTTTTGAATCTGCTGCCACCTGATACCATTGAATCCACCATGTGGATGGCATTAATTTTTAAGCCATCCGTGGAAGCGCTCACCAAACCTATGAATTCAATTTCATCTGCAGCTTCTAACTCCTCCAGCTCTTCACAAGTTACCAAGTGCACACCAAATGCATCTGAATGCAGTTGGCCAAATGGCACACAAGGCAAACAGACCATTCGGCCCACCACATCCAAGGTAACACATTTGTCTCTGGTATCAATCTGCATGTTCCAATGCTGCAGCCAGGGAATAGCAATAATTGCATCTAGTGCAATTGGCACCACATAAAATTCTGTTAGAATCTGCATACCATCAGCAAACACCATGTCAATATGTATATGGTGTATTGTCCAGCCCAATTCGCAACCAGCAGGGTCTGTAATCACAATCGGCGGCTCTACAGGTGACCACTATTGTGAAGATGGTTTTAGCATTTATAATAAACAATAGAGTATAATCCCTATAAAAGAACTAAGGAAACCTAAAACAATAATTAAGGCCCAGCTGTGGGGTATCATATACCCTCTGTGATGAGTGGCCAGGGTGGGTTCCCCTGATGCAGCCAATCAGCATCACAACTATCCACCCACACATTCCTCCGTTTCTTTACTCACAAAACTACCATCGCACCTGTATCCAACAGCGCTGTAACCATTTCATTTTCAGCATTAGTAAACTGCAACCCCAGTTTACTGTACAGCTCGTTTTAGAGCACTCATTTATTTGTAAAAAAAATGTTCAGAACATGGGAGAGCAGACAAGCTGTCTACTGTATCTCACTGGTGTTTCCCATCATTGTCGAGCAGTGAGCTACAAGATGATTAGAACTGCCACAGCGTAGACACTGGTGGTTTGTCCAGTGTGTGTTAAACACATCCGCAGATACACCCTGTCTACCAAAACTTTTGCGCAACCTGTTTAAATCCATGGTGCCACCAGTGCAACCATGCAATTTACCATTTATTGCAAACACAGTTCATTTGGTCACACGTTTTAGCACAAATGTACCAAATCCTGGTGCATCAATTTCAATGGCACCGCCGGAGACCTCAGCTTGACAGACTGCTTCTACATGGGCTGCAACTACCTGCATTGCTGTATCCAGTGTAGCATCTGGACCCAGTGAAAATACCACTATATGCAGACTTACTGGCAGATAACTGGTGTACATTGCAATAGCAACATCACCCAATTCCTCACCAAGTGCCTGGTACAGACGACAAAACTCATCATTGAATGACAAAATGCTGTGCCCTTCATCGGACAGTTGCAGCAGTTGCAATGCCAATCCACGGCGCGTATTCTGCGAATTATGATGCAGATGAATGTAGGCGGCAAAACCAGCCCAACCATTTATACGTTCCATAGGATGCTGCATGTGCCATGTTGACCAGGCACTAAACAACACTGGGTCAACATACATTAGTGCCTGTTCTGCCTGAACATTTAGCATTGCTGCTAGGTGTTCAGCTGTTGCCACCTAAGCAATTGCATCTCTGTCTGATGCATCAGCAGCCAACCGTGCCAAATGCAATGGTGCCACTGAACCTTCATACTGTCTTGTCACTGGTTCCTCAGCCGCAGGAGTCAGTACAGGTATCTGGACCACTTGGTCCTGCTCAACATTTCCGTCGTTCTCCATTCTAACAATAGATGTGCTCACAACAGGAATAACACAATGGATTCAATCCAAACAATGGATGTGACCCCTCAATGGATGCACCTAAATATAACTGGATATGTTAAGAAAAAAATTTCTGAAATGATCATATCCAGAACCACGGTAATGACCACAATCTTGCTACCCCTGAATGGATATGCAGATGACTAAGCTCAGAACAATGAGCTGACTACAATAACAGGACAAGTACCTGATAGCAGCAACTTGGATAAAGTGCTACCACATATTACAACTATTGAGTAGAAGAAAGATGTGTTTTCATTAATAATTAATAAATGATAAAAGTAAATAGAAAGTCTGGCATCAAACACCAGAGATCACGTGATGCGTCACATGATCTGCGCATGCACACTCGGGCGCTGCACTCGTGTGACACTGCAGCAGGAGATAATTTGTTATAACCATGACACACCCATTTCAGGGCATTTAGCCACTGATGCTACAGTGGCTCGGCTATGTAACTTTTACTGGCCGCAGATGAGTAAAACTGTGGAACATTATGTGGCTTCCTGTGATCACTGCCAATGCATCAAAAACTGTACAAAGCACAAATATGGTCTTCTTCAGCCACATCATGTCCCTCCTTTCCCGTTTCACACAATCTCAATGGATTTGGTTACTGGCTTGCCCAAAACACGTCAGGGGAATGATGCAATACTGGTCATTGTATGCAAGCTATCCAAGTTTACCTATCTTATTCCCCTGAAAGAGCGGCAGTCTTCCGTGCAGATTATCACACAGAAATTCTTTGACAATGTTCTGCGGCACCATGGCATGCCTTGTGTCATTGTTTCTGATAAGGATCCACGTTTTACTTCTGCATTCTGGTGGGAGTTAATGGACATGTGTGGAGTAAAGTCCAACATGACAACTGCACGGCATCCAGAAGGTGATGGGGAAACAGAGCACAGTGTAGTTTATAGCGTTTTTATTTGATATTTCAATGCTATTAACGAAATAAAAGAATAGTTAGAAACTTAAAACAATTTGTATATTAAAGCTTAAATCGTTGTTGCCTTGGTCTCTCCAATTCACTAGCCTAACAATTCTATTAAGCTATTGAATATGAGATGTGAAGGACTTAAAAGAAAATGAAACTAATGTTGAGTGAGAGGAGGGCGCCTTAAAAGGGGCCCTCCAAGTCCTTGATCAAATTCTTGGTCATCAGTGTAGTCATGAGATACGGACAACTGAGGAGAAGGTCTTGAGGGAAACGGATGTCTTGAGGGAAAGTGGTCATGAAAAGATAAATGCAGGAAACACTGCGCTACTGTGCATCCACAGTAGCGAGATTTCCTACATCACCCCCGGCTAGCTGAGAGCTAGGGGCTGTCGCTCACTTGCTTGATTGCCTTAAGAAGCCTCTTGCGATTAGCGTCATTCTGACAGTGTG
>KZ303540.1:78791-104804 GCA_002705745.1 Coemansia reversa NRRL 1564 | reverse complement strand
TTGTCTTTAAGGGGTGATTGGTGGTCTTGCCACTGCCGTTCAGGTGATGATCCATAGCAGGTGATGTGAGCTGGATTCTAAGTTGCTTGAGTGCCTTGCCGCCCACCAGTATGTCCCAGCCCCTGTTGAAACCAATGACGACAGCATGCGTCCAGACACGTGGACCATTGTCAACACAAAGACAGATGTTAGCCTGGCGAATGGAATGGTGAGGGGCAGCCTCAGGCCACAAGGCACATAGCATTGGTCTTGAGTTTGTCGTAACTCGGAGACCTGCACATTTTGCTGCCTTTTCAGTGATTAGACAGACTTTTGCACTGGTGTCTGCCAGTACCTTCAATTTGTAGCCTTTTGCATATAAACCCGGGATACTCATTAAATGTGAAACCTCGTGTGTGAAGATGGTTTCTACTATAATGTATTGTACGATAAGAATCCCCATAAAAGAACTAAGGAAAGCTAGAAACAATAATAATAAGGCTATCGGGCTCTTTATATAGCCCTGATATGATTGGCTATGAGTGTACCTTTTAGTGCAGCCAATCATCCTCACATTCGCCCCTTCTTAGGACTTGACTCTGGCACGTCCATTGAGCCCCTGAGCGTCCTTGTACTTTTTCAGTACCTGTTTTGCATTGGCAAATGCAGGCTCGGGCTCCCATGTGCGGTCATTCTCGCCATAGCCTTCCCAGTGTACCAGGTATTGTCGCTTGTTCCTGAAGTTCCGGTGTGAGACAATCTTTTCGATCCGGTACTCCAGGTGGTTGTTTATTTCAACTAGCGGTGGCTTATCTAGGGTGCGCTCTTCGAAGCGATCCGATTCATTGTACTTCTTGAGATAGGACCAAGACACCACTGGATGGATGCGCATGTTGAGTGGTAGCTCTAGTTTAAACGCGTTCTTGCCAACAGCTTTAATTACCTTGTAAGGGCCTGACCATTTGTGTTGAAGCGAGCTGTTGGTATGATTCTGTAAATATGGTGGTGTTGTGAAGCGCGTGGAAAGCATAACTTTGTCACCAGCCTTGACATCTGGTTCGTGCAGCTTTTTATCATGGTTATCGATCCAGCGGAGCTGCGCATGTTCCAGATTTGCATGTACTTCCTCGCCAATATCTGCGATCCTTGAGAGTACTTTGCTTGAGGCAGGGTCGTCAGAATTGGCATTAAATGCAAGGTTCGCGGCAGTTGCAGGTTGGAATCCGTAATTTACATAGAACAGACTATGCTGCATTGAGCTGTTGCTGCGACAATTGTATGCAAATTCGGCCAGCAGGAGCAGCATTTTCCAATCGTTTTGGTGGTTATTGCAGGTCGCGCGTAGCATTGCCTCCAACGTTTGGTTTACTCTTTCCGTTTGGCCATCGGTCTGTGCGTGGCCCGCCGTCGACATCCGTAATTCTGTTCCAGTCCGTTTCCACAGTGTGCGCCAGAAAGATGAAGTAAACTTGGGATCACAATCTGAGATGATGGAATCTGGCAGTCCATGTAAGCGGTAGAGTTGCTCCAAATAGAGTTGCGCTGTCTCCTGTGCCATTGCTGTTGCATGCGTGGCAATAAAGTGAGCCATTTTTGAAAGACGGTCCATGACCACCATGATCGCATCATAGCCATCTTTCGTTTTCGGCAGGCTCACAATAAAATCCATACTCACACTCAACCAATTTCGCCGTGGAATCTCTAAAGGTTGTAGCGGTGCATCGCTTGGCCGTGTGCTGTTCTTGATCTGTTGGCATTTGTCACAGGTCTGAACGTATTCCTTGCAATCAATGTACATGCCGGGCCAGTAAAATATTTCGCTCAAACGCTCATGCATTTTGCGAACACCTGGGTGCATTGCCGCCTCCAAATCGTGGAACTCGCGCATTAGTAGTAAACGATTGGCCTTCTTACCCACGCAGCGGTGCCCCTTCTTAAAGAGCGCACCCTGATGTAAATGGTATTTCGCTGCCGTTTCCTTCACGCTCTTTGAGTGTATTTCGTCGCCTGATTGTAGCAGATGAGCAATCCGTTTGAGCTGTGCATCGCCGAGATACGAGTCTGCTGCGCTGGTACTTGTCGGGATCTTTAGCGTTTTGATCGCCGCCATACGTGCAAGTGGGGTCCTCCCCATCCCCGAAGAACCAAATCCACTGGTTCCGCGGTCCGTGTCGGAGAGTTTATCCACTTGTATTAGTTGCGGATACGCGATCATCGTAGGAATTAATTGCGCGATTCGGTCACCAGCAGCGATATCAATGTTCAAGCGGGAGCTATTGAACAGCAAGACTTTAATCTCGCCGGTATAATTCCGGTCGACGACGCCGCCGAGAACTTCGATGCCTTTCGATGCTAATCCGCTGCATGGCGCGATGCGTAGATAAGAGTTTGGCGGTGCGCGGGCGGCGATTCCTATGGAGACTAATTTTAATTCGAATGGGTCCAGCGAGAATTTCGCAACACCATGGATATCGAAACCAGCATCGTCAGTGTGTGCTTTTACCGGCATCTGCGCGTCCTCGTGTAGCAACTGAACATCCATCGTGGAAGATTCGGCGGGATCGGTAAAAATCGCGCTGATATTCAAATTGCCAAACGCAGACGTAAGATCTTCGACATCTTGCGGTAGGGCAGGTGGTGGGGTAGGCGTCGGAGCCGCCGTTGGAGCGGAATTTGGATCGGGCAATGATGTCAGTGGCGCGGCGGGCGGCTGAGCGGGTTGCGGTATAGGCATCGGCACGGTCGTTATCGGCGCATCTGGTTGCGAGATGATCGGGAGTGGTGCAAGCAGTGGATGGACTGACTGCTTGCATTCTTCGGGGCGGATGTCTGGTTGCGAAACTGGTGAGCGTGATAGGCCATCGGCGACGACGTTCTTGGATCCGGCACAGTATTTGATTACTATGTCGAATGCTTACCACATCTCGAGCCAGTGGATCTGGCGGTCAGAAAATTTCGTGTGCGTCTTAATGGTCTCGATTGACTGATGATCGGTAAGGACTTCGAAGCGGATACCATGTAAATAATGGCGCCATGTCGTAAGGGCACAGATTACGGCAAAAAATTCCAATTCGTGTACTGGCCATCTGCGCTGGCTGTCGCTGAGCTTTAGCGAGTAGAACGCAACGGGACACCATTTACCGTCATGCTTCTGGTGTAAGACGCCACTGATGGCAGTACCAGAAGTATCCGTTTCGATGTGAGTCTCGCGTTTCGGATCAAATTGATGAATAATCGGCGCCGACGACAGATGATCTTGGAGCTTGCAGAATGCGGCTTCGGCGTCAGCATTCCAAGTAAAAACATCACCCTTTAGTAGCTCGGTTAGTGGAAGCATGGTCTGTGCGTAATTCCTGATGAAGCGGCGGTAGTAGCCGCTGAGCCCGAGAAACCCGCGGATGTCGGTCTGCGATTTGGGCAGCGGCCATTCGCAGATTGCCTCTAACTTGCGTGGGTCGGTCTCTATGCCATTTTTCGACAGAACGTGACCAAGGAAGTCAACGGATTCTGTAAAAAATTCGCATTTCTCAGCCTTAGCGTGGAGGTTATTATCACGTAGGCATGTAAGAATGGCTTCAAGGTCGCGGGAATGGTCGTCGGGATTGCGCGAAAATACCAGAATATCATCAAGATACGCAATGCACGTTTTGCCAAGTTGATCGCAGAGTGCATGGTTCATTACGCGCTGGAAAGCAGCAGGGGCGTTTGTAAGGCCGAAGGGTACCATGGTATACTCAAAGGATTCCCGTTTCATGCGGAACGCAGTTTTCGGGATATCCTCATCGCGGATGCGCACTTGGTGGTATGCTTGCGCCAGATCAATTTTCGAGAAAATTCTCGCACCGCGTGTGTCATCAATTAAATCATCGATGCGCGGCATCGGGTATGCGTCTTTAATTGTGATCTCGTTCAGCGCGCGGTAGTCAACACATAGACGGAGCTCCCCGGACTTCTTTTTGACAAAAAGTACTGGTGCTCCCCATGGCGATGTTGACGGGCGTATGTACCCTTTCTTGATCAGATCGGCAAGTTGGCGATCAAGCTCTTCGAGTTCAGTGTGCGAAAGTCGATATGGTGCGCGAGAAACCAGTGCCTTGCCCTCTTGGATGTGGATTTCCATTTCGGGCCCGCCGGCAGGTGGACGACCTTCAGGTGCTTTATCCAGCACCATCGCGAAACGTTTGCGGAGGTCCCTGAGCGAGTTTTCTTGAGCCGATGATAGTGTGGCGACTTGAACAAAATTGCCAGTATTCCAATCATGCTTGATAAAGCCACACTCGGCAACTTCGCCATTTGCGATGGCAGCTTCAAGCATGTTGGTAGTCATCGGCGCAGTATAAATATTCGCAGTATTAGCTGTCGTTTTTCCCTCATTCTGCGTCATATGTGATTTTAGGCCGCAGATTGTGCATTCACGGCCATCCAGGCGGAATGTCAGCCTGTCCTGTTTGCATTTAATTGTTGCGTCGTACGTACGCAGCCAATCGTTGCCGAGGATGACATCTGCAGCAACGGGAAGTACCAGGCAATTGATCGCGATTGAAACATTATTTGCGAATTCCAGTGCAACTTGGCATGAGCGTGTACAATCGTGATAGTGCTCCCCACTTGCTACATGGACTGGTTGTGTACGGGCTAGGCGGGTTGTTTTAATTCCAAGGCGGCTGCACGTCTCACTGTTCATAATGGTGATCTGCGACCCGTTATCAACAAGGACGCGGATCTCCACACCATTAACGTGTGTAGATGCCAGGAATTGCTCTCGTGGTGAAATTTCTACCATGCTTTTATTTGAAACTGAAGCTATGGCTATCTCAGAAATCAGAACTGTGGGCTCACCACCCCTCAGTTCTGCTGGCCTTTTGGGTTGCGCTGCGGGCATTTCCTAAGATTGTGCTTGGCATCGCCGCAGGCAAGACAAACGTCTCTCTTGCAGCGGTCCTCATACTGTTCACGAGTTACAAGCTCGCGGACCGAGTTGTACAACGGAAAGGTTGCTGGTCCGCGGTATCCACCGCGGATGGCGTCAGTTTCAACAGGTGGGGCGTTGGTAGTCACTGCATCAATTTCCATAGGCGCGTGGGCAGCCATTGCGAGGGAGCCGAAGTGATTGGCTGCCAGTGTTTTCACTGCACCAATTCTGATTGGCTCACAATTTTTCGCTTCCATCAAAACACGCGAAATTACCCCCTGCGGCATGCACAAAAGAAACAACAGCATGATAGCCTGGTCGCATAATTTTGCAGCTTTTGCAAGCTGTTCGAGTTGCGCACTGTATGTGTCCAAAGTCGCAATGGAGGTGGGCGCAGACATGTTTATCAGTCGGAAGAAGGCGTCCACGTAATTCACTGCATTGCTGTAGTTTTCTGCAACGAACTTTTCGAAATTTGCCCATGCGGCGGGATCCACAGAGTTCTGTTCGCAATCTGCATAGTATCTGTTTGCCTTATCCAAAGGCAGGCTGTCGGCAGCAATTGCGACCTTCCACTTGGTTGGGCAGTCTGCTGTGGTCAGGAGGCGGTTGGCATTAACAAGCCAGTTTACTGTATCGGGGGCAAATTTAGGGTTGCTCCTTTGTTCCTGGGGGACCAATGGGTTCACAATTCCCTTGAAGTCCATGAACTTTAGACCCTGTGGTTTGTCTGGCAGGGCCGTTATACTGGCAAGGAACTGGTTGAACTGATCCCCGTCCATTTCAATAAGTCAAATAACAGAAAAAGGGGGCGCGTTACTGCGAAATATTTTCTTTTGATTGTTTGTAGCGGGTTTAGCGGCTGAGTTTGCGGCTGAGTTTGCGGCTAGTTTAAGAAGCGGAGGTGCTACCAACTGTGAAGATGGTTTCTACTATAATGTATTGTACGATAAGAATCCCCGTAAAAGAACTAAGGAAAACTAGAAACAATAATAATAAGGCTATCGGGCTCTTTATATAGCCCTGATATGATTGGCTATGAGTGTACCTTTTAGTGCAGCCAATCATCCTCACATCGTGGCCTAGAGAATTCTTACAATTAGTGCAGTTTATTGTGTTAACAAAATAAGTTACTGCATTATTCACTAGGCCGCCCTCCAGTTTAAACCTGAAGAGCAGTTTGTATTGTTACCAGTGGCAGCAGTGGGAGTACTACAATTAGCACTTGATGAATTGTTCTGCCCCATGTTGGTGGTACTTGCAGTAGAAGAACTAGCACTGTTAGTAGTGCCATTTCCATTGGTGCCACCCACATGCTTCTTCTTTTTCTTGCTTGAATTGGCATTGGCATTCAAGATTGGTCTTGAGGCATCTGGCTTGATGTTGTTGATTCGGTCGAAGTAACGGCATAAGTCCTGGATCTCTGCAGGGAGACTTTGGCTGGCACGCTTTCCTTGATCATGAAAGGCAGGTAATTTTTGTTAAATAATGCCTGTGCGATCTGTGCCGCATTCATCAGTGCCAACTGGTTCAAGTTCTTGTAGACCTCTAGCACATAGGTGCCAAGTGCACACTTCAGGGTGTTCTTGAATATCTTTCCAGAACGAATGACCTCAAACACATTGGCCTCATACTCGGATTGCAGGAAGGTATCACACAGGAATGTATAAAATTCTGACATAGTGTCAAAAAGGTGTTGCCCGACTGTTGCTTTAACATTGCCTGTTAAGGGGGAGTAGGTGGCATTAACACATGTCTGTCCAGGCACACCTGGTAGATAGGAGTTAAATTCGTGCTTATTCATCTTGACCCAATTTTTGGCTGACATGCAAAGGTCACTGCTACTAAACTTTGTGGCCTAAGCAGTGAAGGTGTCACAGAAAACCCTGGGACAGTACTCCATGGTTACTGGCTTACTGGTGGCTGAGGTAACTTGTTCCAGAATGATGGGAGGTGTGATGGGCACCTGGTCATTCCTCATAGCAGGCAGTAGAGCTGCCCTGGCCCTACGAATAATGTCTAAAAGGTGTTCAAGTGGCTGATCAACAAAATCGTTGTCGCTATGCATCACTTGGGGGTACTGAGTTCCCGGGGGGGGGAGCGTCTCTGCCCCTGGTAAAAGGGGTGGCTGCCCTCCCCCTTCTGGGTCTTGCAACACTACAATATACTTGTAGTCAGTGAGTTGGGAAGTTTAAGGAACAATATTCCATCGTAGATAAACAGTTCTTGTAAAGAAGAATAAACTATAAAGTAGGCAATATATTTCAATCCCCGTGAAAAGCCTAAGGAAACATTTAGAAAGAAAACATAAACATGCTAAGTGTTTAAAGTAAACACCTTTCCCACTATGACGTCATAAGTGAGTTCCACGTCTAATCGTCCTCACAGTTCTATTATTCCAATTAGAACTACAAGTGGCAGGTTACCAGAAGTTGCTAGAAGAAGTGTTGAAACAGCTGCGTGCAAACTAATTATATGCATAACCAAAGAAATGACACTTTTTCATATCACAAATCAGTTTTCTTGGCCATATATTATCTGCAGACAATGTGAACACATATCATCTAAAAATTTTCTAGTGCATGAGTGGCAGGTACTGGTGACAATAATAATTGTGCATGAGTTTTACTTGGTGTAGGAAATCTCGCTGCTGTGGACGCACAGCAGCACAGTGTTTCCTGCATTTATCTTTTTATGATCACTTCCCCTTAAGACATCCGTTTACCCTCAAGACCTTTCCCTCAGTTGTCCGCATCTCATGACCACACTGATGGACAAGAATTTAATCAAGAACTTGGAGGGCCCCTTTTAAGGCACCCTCCTCTCACTCAACTTTAGTTTTGTTTGCTTTTTCAAATCCTTCACATCTCATATTCAATAGCTTAATAGAATTGTTAGGCTAGTGAATTGGAGAGACCAAGGCAACAATGAATTAAGCTTCTATATCTAAATTGTTTTAAATTCCTAACTATTCTTTTATTTTATTAATAGCGTTGAAACATCTAATAAAGACGCTATAAACTACAATAGAAACAACTAAAAGAATTATAAAAAGGAATGTGGGTCCAAACAATGGGTTTTGCAGAAAGACTGCTAATAAAGTGATTGGGCTGTAGACTATTTTGTGAGTATAGTCTATTTCCTTATTGTTTTAATCCTTGCTTTAAACAAGTCACTGACTAAAAGTGTATATTTGTAGAAACAACTATTATAAAAAGAAAGAATGTGGGTTCAACAAGGAACCCGCCCTAAATGTCATTATAAAGAGATTGGGTTGTGGGGAAGCCCAACCACCATTGTTAACAATGATCACGGATTTAATCTGCAACATTGTAAACAACACTGACCATTGCTTTACCTTGGCTCGCCCAGTCCCAGTAGCACCTTGCACCTTACCTTTTCTTTTGGGTATGGAATTCCAACAAGATATGTCAATGAAGAAGAATGTCACCCACCTTGGGGAACTGCCCACATATAAGCCACTTCCTTGGAGAAGCTATTTGGCTATAGGGAGTGCCAAAAACACTTGTTCTAAACTCGTTTCCAAACAGAAACAACATAAGCACCTTTTCATTATCCATGCATTCTAAAGTTATTAAAACCAACGTTCCAACTTTAAAACTTTAGATAAATTAGCTGTATTTACTAGTCTAAAATATACTACTAATGCTAAAGAAAAATACTCAAGAGTACAGACACAACAATAACAGATAGACATAATGCAGTTGCGCCATTAGCTTACAAAAGATCAAAGTCATCCAGTTTGTCATTGTATTTGAGAATTTTGCGCTTGATCTTGGAAGTATCAACCCATGTAACAAAGTCCTCCATATTCCTAGTAACCAAAAATGCGGGATCACTGACAGTATCTGGTCCAACTCGTACATGACCATGCTCAATCAGCCGAACAGCCTCAGAGACATACTGGGCCATTCGCAGTCGACACATAACAACAGCTAGACGTCGACGACAAAAAGCTGACACGGTCAGTTTATCAACCTGCGACATATTTTTGCGAGAGGAAATAACTCCAATGCTATAAAGCTTCTCTAGTAGGGCCTCCTCACTTGCAAAGCGCTTGGGATCGCGCGGGTCAAGACGCGATATGGTATGTGCAAGCTTTTGTGCATGGCGAACAAGTGCACTGTATTTGTGGTACTCTTCGCGGTTTTGCAGATTATACCGACGGACTACTTCGATTTCGCGTACATTGTGCTCTCCTTTCCATTCGAGAAAGTCAACCTTGCGAAGAAGCTTTTTCTCGTGGTATTTTAACTGTCTAACCATGTCTATCTGTGCTCTGTTAAAGCACCACGCGTAGATAGAGTAGTGATGCTATAAAGTGGATATGTTACAAAAAAGGCGAGCAATACTATATCGAGTATAAAAAGAAAGAGTGCGTAACTGGTCCAGTTGCGAACAATATTTAAGGTCTCTTCTGACAAAAAACGCAAGGTTTTCGGATGATCAGATCATACACATGATCCCCAGTGCAGATCAAGAAAAAAAAATAGATATTGCATACAAAAGTGTGCCGCCATATTTCCCCCTTTCGCTCTTAATTTTTGTTTTTGTGTACATTATTCGTATTTTCTGTCTTTTCAACATGGGAAAGTCAATTCGCTCAAAGTCAAAGATTCGCAACCGCAATGCCCTGCGGGTGACAGTGTTTGGGCCAAAAGAAGCAGAGCGTATTCAGCGGTTGGCAGCCAAGCAGCGTGTATCGACTGGTTCCACAGCAGATTTGATGGAGACTGACCAAATACCGCTCACTACAACTGAAGATACGGTTGATACAAGCACTAGTGATGTTGAAATGAACACTGGTGAGGCATTGAGTGGCAAATCGACAAAGTCAAAAAAGCGCGGGAAACATGCCAAGCCCAGACGTGGTGTTGTGCGGAATAGCAAGGGCCGTGTGCAGACAAGAAACGCGATAAAATGGGTTAAAAACAAGACATTTAAATAAACACTAGATTTAATTTTGTGTTCTAGCTTCTATGCTTGCTGGTCATCAACTTTTATAAATGTAGAGATTTTTATCTTTTGCTTTGCCACATGAGCACTATTAATCCGCACTTTTATATTTATATAAAGAAACTTGGTAAATATCACATAGCATATGGTTTATCTTAACATGTTGATACATATAACCAGGTAATTGTCAGTGTCATTGAATCAATGGATGGCCTATTCGAGCCAGAATTTTAGCATTTAGTTGAATCCTGATTACATTATTAATTATTCATGTATCTTGACGATACATCATCACTTGTAGATAAAATACAACAAATGACTAGCGACATGACGGATCTCGAAATCAGGTGTAATGTCGGGGCGTGTATCTTAAAATCACCAAGTTGTCTAAACTATTCGTGCATGAAACGGCATAATCGAAAGATGCTGTTCTTTTTTTTTTTTTTTTTTGTTTTCTTTGTCTTTTTGTTTCCGTGTTCGTCAATAATATTCGATAAAAACAACTCTATAGGCGTATTTTATCTTTTTTTTTTTTACTTGCTTTTTTTAATACGGCATAATAAGATGCAACTCTATGACCACCTTGATAGTTCAGATTTTCTGGAGCTTCTTGAAGATAGATTAGATGTCATAATTAGGCCTTCTGAGAAGCGAAGCAATATTGATTACATAGATGCGCTGAACTCTATCAAATCATGGTTAGAAAACATATCCAGCAAGCAACCAGACACATACTACGCCGATGGGGATGCGCTTGTCGAACAGGAATTTCGAGGAAACAGGATGTACAACTGGTTGGTTAACTACGTGATAACAATGCTCAAGCCATTAGGAGATTATGCTTGTAGTCTGAGCGGCGAGCCACAAATACGGTATTACCTGAGTCAATGGGCCAGTTTCCAAGACATCAGCAAGTTGTTAAAAAATCTATTTACACATCTTGAAAGTCAGTGGATGGCAAATGAGCGCAAATATACTCGTGGTTGCAATTCTATACAGGATACACTTCAGCAGGTGTGGTTTCAGTTTTTCTTCAACCGCATCAGTGCACAGCTAATTGAGAGCGCCATAATGTTGGTAGATCAAAAACGCAATTACGGTGTACTTGATGATAATGTCATTGAACAACTTTACAAAGCACTTGTTGAACTTAAACCGGAGGATACGCCCGAAATTCTGGTTCCATTTCGAAATAATCTGGGAGTTTATATAAGGTTTTACGAGAGACCTTATATTGAGTCAGCAATACGGTTTATCGAAGGACGCATAAAGGCGGTTCTTGCTGAAAACAATATGGAAAAATACATCCGTGTACTGCAGCGCTCACTTATAGAGGAGGATGAACGTAACAAGCTGTATTTGCATAAGAACTCGCTGACACCAATGAGACATGCACTCAACTATCACTTTCTCTTGGACCATAAGGAGGCAATATGTGAGGAAGCAAAGGAGATGCTTATGCACAGCAACTTTGGAGAAAATAACGAAATTAATGATGGACTTATTTGTGTATATTCGTTATTGCAGCGGCTTGATGGAGAGATCGTATCGAAACTGCTGGGTATTTTCTCGGAACATGTCAAACGGGATTTTTTGAAAAAGTGCCCATCAATAAGCAATATAAGCCTGGACAACGATTCTATTATTGGCAAAGCGAGTATTCGAGATGGAAGCAATGCGGGTAATCTTGCGTTAAAAGCAATAAAGTATTTGACAGATGCACGCAATTTATATATCGAGACAGTTAACAAATGCTTTAATGGGAATGTTGCTTTTATTCAGGCGCTTAAAGATGCGTTTGCAAGTACAGTCAACTCTTCCGAATTAGAGACCAGTCTGCATGCGGATATAAAGCACCTTGTAGTTCTCTATTGTCATTACTTGTTGGTACGCAATAGCCAATTGATAAAGAAGCTTGTATCCCCTGCAGATGAAGTTGAGCCAACTATTGAGAACGAGATGAACAAGGCTTTGATTATTTTAAGTGTATGTGAAAAGCGGGAAAGTCTATGCCAGTATTACAAAAAGTATCTTGCTCACCGTTTAATAGGCGATATGAGTCAGTCATTGGATATGGAGAAGACTGCACTTAGTATGATTCTTGATACAATTTCACGTACATCTTCTGAATTGCCTACTTCAGCCAGCAAACAAAATCGACCACAAGTAGCTTCACAAGAGTTTCTACTAAGATATGAAACCGGCGTAATGATTTCAGATATAAGTATCAGCCAGGATCTAACGCGAGAATGTAGTCGATACCATGCTGGAGAACTTGTCACAAAAAACCACGCTCCAAACAAAACAGCATTTGATTTTAAAGTACTATACAAACGAGAGTGGGAATCGATGATGCAAACAAACCAGAGTCGAGAATTTAATGCCTCTACGGGATTAAAAGCTATGCAGGATAGATTAGAGAATATATACCGAGGAAGACATAAGGGTCGCAAACTAGATTGGCAGTGGGATTATACCAAAGCAACAGTACAATTTTACTTTCCTGAGACCAAGGGTCGCTTTGCCAACATTGGATACACGCTGATACTCAATGCTTATCAAGTAGCAATTCTCGAATTATTTGTAGAAACGGAGGCACCAGATGGTACACCATTTGGTCAACACAATAAAGAAACACACAATGTGCTGACACGCAAAAGCATATGCACATTGACAGGTATGACACCTAAACATGTAGATATGGAGTTGGATAGGTTTGTCAAAGCACATATTCTATTGTGTGCTTTATCTGAGAATGATACGGATGATAATGCTGTACGACTCAACCGGAAATTTAATTCTAAACGCCCACGTATCGATATTTCATATATTAAAGATGTGCAGACTGTATTGGAAGAAAAGCAAGACAAGGATCAGGGTCCATATTGTATTGAATGTATAAAATTAGATATCACAGGTATGTTAAAGGGTGGACCTTCCATGTACTATGGTGATATATTTGATAGTGTAGCAGCTAAGCGTGCAAAATTTTTTACAGTGACATCTGATTATTTTAAGAAAGCTGTTGATAGCCTTATTGATGGAGGTTATATTGAGCGTGAACAAGACGATATTACTTGTTTCAAGTATAATCCTGTAAACCAATAACAGAAATTATTGTTTTTATACATGTTTGTTTTTGATTATAATTCCTTTAAAGCTAAAAAAAAGAAGGGATTTTCTACAAATTGTTACCATTTAATGGGTTTTAAACGTTTCCACAATCCACCATTGTGTCGCCGAAGGCGTTTGTTATCTGTAAGAGCAATATACACAGGGGTTTCAGCACCCTGATCAGGAGTTAAAGGAGCAAAAGCACCAGTCATATCAGTTTTAACATAACCCGGACACACTGCAGCAAACAGTAAGCCTCGAGAATCATCTATAGTAGATCTGGCCAATATCCGAGCATAAGCAATCAACCCAGCTTTTGCGACATTAAAAGGCATTGGTGGAAAACCATAACCAGCATAAGTACCCTTTCCCACAGACGATATAAAACCGTTCTCGATGATATTCAGTCCGTTAAGACTGAGATCATCTGATGTAAGCACACGTGGAAGATCCCCACAAAATATGCCCAGATGCGCCAATGCTGTAACCATAAAAATTACCCGTCCATGTTCACGCATGTGCGGTAGAGCCAGAGTAGTCATACTAACTGCTGTGAAATAATTCATGTGTACTGTCTGGTATGCCGTATCAGCATTACACACTCGTACAACTGAATGGCTAACGTTTGGCTGTTCAGCAGCAGCACTTCTTCCAGAAGCATTAACAGAAGCAATTGTATCCGGGGGTATCGCAGATGAAGAAGGGGCAACAATTGCGGCACTGTCTTGTAATTTTTTAACAACGCCACCAGCATTATTGATAAGTACATCAATACTGAATTCGCCATGCATCAAAGTTAAATAGGCAATAAAAGCATGAATACTTTCATGATTAGAAACATCCAATTGATGAAAACGAAGTTCATTTTGCATTTTTATATCTGAAGCATTACGTAATTGTTCTCTACGTAACTCATCGAATGCTTTTTGACCACGATCCACGTTACGAGCTGTAAGATAAACAATTAATGGTTTATCATTTTGTAATAATAATTGTCGTGTTATTGCTTTACCTATTCCTCGATTAGCTCCTGTAATAACCACTACTAATCTATCATCGTTCATAATGATAACGTTGGTATTTCTGTGCTTTTTTTTTAATATAGTAGTATGGCACTTTTTTTATTTTTTTTTTACAAGGAGGGGTGTGTTTTTTTTTCCTCCTTTACATTCACAAATAAGCAAAAAAATAAAAAAAGTGAGCTAATACCTTAAGCTGCTCTTTTTGTGTGTGTGTGTGTGTGTGTATTGAAGAAAATATATACGCGGAATTCGATACCCAAGCATAAACAAACAAAAAAAAGTATTTATATAAGGGGTCGACCCTTGGACCTTTTATATAGCCACCAGTTCTTTAAATTTGTGTTGAATACCGCAAGATAAGAAAGTATGAAGGGAGAGGGTGGGTTTTTAAAAGAAGATTCAAGTATAAAAAAAAAAAAGAAATGGAAGAAATGCGCTATGAAGAAATAAGAACCCTTTTTTACTGTCTGTGCAAGTTTAGGCTTTGAACGACGTGTGCGTGGGGGGGGGGAAGATAATCGATACAGAAATCACACCACTTTTTTTTTTTTTTTTTTTTTTTCTGGATTGTTCTTTTGGTCTTTATTTTATTCTTCATGAAAAATAACTGCCATCGTCCAGACTCTTTCTCATTAATAACGATAGGATATTAAAAAAACAAGGTTTTGACTGTCTCGACTTCCACACTCGTTTGTATTTTTCTTTATCTTTTTTTTAATAAGCACGAACAAAATAATTAATCCGCCAAATCAAGTAACTGATTGTACGTTTGGATGATTCTGGACGCTTCCCATGGGGACTTGTTTGAACAAGCAATAAATGATTGAAATAGAAATTTTAAAGTACAAGAAAGAGATTCTGCCTCAAAAAGTTATGCATCCAGAGGATTATGGGCATTTCAAGGCACGTGGGTACAGAATTCATCGTAACAAGCCACTGTTAATTGAGGCTGATAGGGAGGATGGAAATGTTAACATTGTTTAATGGAAGTGGGGGAGAGTAATGGACATGTGTGTGTGTCAGGGACTTATCATTAGGATGTTAATAAGATAAACGTGAGAAAGGGGTGCAAACATTCAGATGCGGCTTCTTGGCATGCATCAACATCATTTGAATTGCGTAGGAAGAAGAGGGGGGGTAAAGGAAAATGCGGAATATTTATATTCTTTGTGTGATTCGCCAACATGTCCGTATGCTATTAAAAACGTCAGAAAGAAAGGAGCCAATCCATAGTGTATGCGTAGATTGACTCTCCCCCCCAGCCAACCAAGAAAAGGAAAAGAGGCTTGTATTTTTATTCCTTTTGTTGTTGTTCCTTTTATTTTGACATACTCCTGGCAACGGAAACAAAATTACCCTTTTCTTTCTCTTTTCAAATACACTTTTTTTTTTTTTTTTTTTTTTTTTCTGATATATAATAATCTCATCAAATTCTTTAGGTATTACTACCTTTTTGGGCATATAAAACTATCAGTTAGAAAGGCTGTGTTCCTTCCCTATATTCCTTTTTTTTTCACCACACACTCTGGGTTTTCTTTCCCTCTTCGTTGGCGAGAGTAAAGAGAAAGCCACCAACTTTCCCCCCCCCTCCTGAGATTAACACACACACACACACACACTTTATAGACATACTAATACAGCTTATAGAAATAAGAAAATATGCATAGGACGTCGCTAACAACAGGAATATTGGGTATAGCAGCTATACTACTGAATATAAACGCAAAGATTAGTACAGCATACGCATTAGGAGAAAATACATTGGTAGAGCGTATAGTAGGAGGAAGTGAAGTAAAAGACGAAGAATATGGATTTGCAGTACGACTAAATATAGAAACAGGACAAGATAGTTATCTATGTGGAGGAACACTAATAAGTTCAACACTAGTAGTAACAGCAGCACATTGTATGGTAAATGCAGATACAAACACAGTATATTCAGCAAAGCAAGTAAATATATGTTATGGATCAAATTCTGTAATATCTCAATCTTGTACTACAGCACGTAATCTTACTGTACATCCAAAGTATAATCCTGAATATTTATCTAGTGATATTGCTTTAATTCAGATTGATGAATTATCTGATATAAACACTGCCTCTATATATACTGGTGATTTAAACGAAGGCGATAAGATTACTACCATGGGTTGGGGAAAAACTGCTAGTAATTCAGATACTCTACCTAATACTCTTATGAGTGTACAAGTCGAAATAGGAACTAAAAATAAATGTCAAGAAGCTCTTCCTTCTTATAAGTCTGCAAATGGTCCAGAGATCTGTAGTGATAATTCACTTACTCCTGGAAAAGATTCATGTCAAGGTGATTCAGGTTCTCCAGCTGTAGTCACTGACAATGGTCAGGTAAAGTTAGTAGGATTAACCAGTTCAGGCGTTGATTTATCAAATCCTGGTGCTATAGATTGTGCTACAAAGAATGGATTAGCTTTCTACACTCACGTTGCCTATTACTTGGATTTTATTGAGCAGGTCTCTGGAAAGTCACGGGAATCCTTTACCTCTGGTAATAATAATAATTCTAACAACAAAGACGACGATGAGAGCGATACTGGTGGTGCAAGTAACATGCGTCCACTTTTAACAATGGCAGTGTTAGCAGCAGCCGGATCACTTTTTTAAATCTTGTAACAACAAGACCAACACCATCCCAATATAACACTTTTTTTTTTTTGCAGATAAAAAGCAAAATCTATTCAATACCCATTTTTTTTTAATTAAAAATAAACCCCCCCCCCCAACTCTAAAAAAAATTGCAGAAATAGAGAGAAAGAAACTACACATTACGCCGTGGCTGAGAAGAATGGTTGTGTTGGAGTGGATACATGATAATATGACCATCCTGGGAAGCGCCAGTTCTACGACGTGCTGTAGGATTATCACAATTTTCGACAATAGAAGCAGCAACAGCAGGTACAGGGCTTCCACCACTAGCGCTGCGTACATGGCGCGAGGGTGATGCAGGACTCGAGTTTCCAGCAACAACACTACCAGAGCTGCCACTATCAGAGCGCGGGGGAGGAGCACTGGAGCGAAACCCACGTTTCAGAAAGCCCACAAGTCCCGAAGTTGTGCGACGATGAGACAAACCAACATCACTGCTGGGACTGGTACGCGGCTGCAACATCGGAGACATCTGTGTCTGCGGTGACAATTTAGCGTCAAAATGCGATGGCAATGCAGTAGAGGCAGATGACGCGGTAGAAGCAGGAGGAGCTGCAGGATCCGGAACAAAAACATAATCCACAGGACGCACCTGTGGATCCTGTAACTGCGGAGAATCACGATTAATACGTGTATAATTTCTAGTGGCATATTCAGGGGACACAAGCTCATCAAACCCCACTTCAAACCGATCAACAACTTCAACAGGCCACTCTGCAATGGCAGAGGACTGTTCTGAGACAATCCAGCGATGCGGAGGATGTTGTTGAGGAGCAGCAGATTCACTCTGTCTGCGTCTTCGCCGCCTGGGTTTCCGATGATGTGATGAGCGAGTAGGAGGAGTGTCCCAACGTATGGGCGAATCAGCAGCAGCAGCAGCAGCAGCAGAATCTTCCGAAGAAGCAGCTCCATTGTAATCTAATGAAACTTCAGAACGCGATGACAACGACAATTCTCTACGTTGGGGTCGACTATTCGCAGTATTTCCAAGAGTAGCAGCCGCATTATTGACATGAACAGACTCAGGGTCGTCTAGCGGAGCAACTTCAGCAACGACCATCAAACGATATTCACGAGAGACATGCTCACTAGAAAACTGACTCAATCCCAAAGGTACATGGAGTATATGGGACGCGTGTATTTGACGTACAACGTCTGCATGTCGTGATTGTGGAGTATATGGTGCGGTAGCAGAAGTACCAGGTATTGGCGGAGCAGAAATCGGAACTTCAACACCATTGCGTAAAAATTCAGCTAATCTGGATCGTGTTTTGCGTAAGCGTCTAGACAAATGACTTTGAGTAATATCATGAGATATTTGGTGAACATGAGAAGTTTGTTGACCAGGATCACTACGTAATGATCCACGACTACGAGGATCCTGATCATCAACAGATTGATCAATAGGACGATTGATTTGAACAGAATCACTATCATCAGAGTGCGTTTCATCAGAAAGTGTCTCATCCGATAATCCATCTAAACGTGCTGTCACTAAATTAGTGATTCTGTTTACAAATCGTTCTTCTGCTTTAACTTGAACAGAACACACCAAACATTCTGCAAAACTAGCTGCCAATCTACTGATTCCAAATCGTGCATCTGAGGTTCTAGCTGAAATTTCAACTCGTAATTCTCCTCCAGGTTTAACAACATCTCTACTAAGTACTCCCCACATACGTACATGACAAGATCCATCAGGACATCCAACTGACTGATCCAATCTTTTACGACGTGCCAATCTACGAGCAACACGTACTCGCACACATTGTAACTCTGTTTCTCCAACCCATCCTTCAACTGCTGCTGCTGCAGACGGTAACCATCCAGCACGTTCTACAATTCCACGTACAATATATCTAATGCGACAAGCCTCACGTTCCACAGAAGATGGTAACCACCAAGGTACTCCCACTAAAAACTTAAACTCATGACTACCAGCACATAATACTCCACCATCATGCATAACAGTATTGGTTTTGGTAATCGTACGTGTCACTGTATTACGTGAAGCCATCCATGCACGAACTCCCACTGTTTCTGTTCCCACAAATTCAACCCGTATTTGTTGTATTGCCACTGTCCGGGTTGTACTCACAATCATCTTTCCTTTTACCCATTTTATACCTTTGTCTTCCTCTTCATGTTCCGCGCCAAGTTCGACGTGAATTACAGGTCCTGAACTTCCAAAGGGCATATGTACTGTGGTATTATAGGTTGTATATTCCCTCCCCTCCTATTTTAAATACAATATTACCACAAATTACTCTTTTTAACTAATTATTGTGGCAAGAAATATATTGCAAGTTACTCGTTTCCCCCTTTCTCCAAAAACATATAAAAAGAAAAATAATAATAATAATACTGAAAACAAAAACAGAAGAATAACAGTGCGCCTCTAAAAAAAAAAAAAAAAAAAAGACTCTTTGGAGTAGGGGGGGGAAAGAGAAATCGAACAGAACAATCTCAAGATGATAATTTCTTGATTCTAATCTCCAAAAAGGTTAATCATAAAACGTTCATCTCATCATACATAGAATCCAATTGGACCAAGTTGCGTTTACAAATGGCATCACGACGAAGTTTCATAGCAGGTGTCAAAAGGCCATTCTCAGGGGACCACAATACAGAATCAACACGAATAGTAGCAATAATTTCCTGACGAACAAGTCCAGCCTTGCGTGCTACATTCTGCAAGTCAGCAAGCAACGCAGCAACAAAAGTGCGTGACTCTACAATATCTTTTGAAGATTCTCCATTACTGATAATAATTCCCATGCGCTTTGCAATCTCAGCAACTCGAGTAGAGTCAACATTTACCAGTGCACAAGGTCGTTTCATTCGAGCATCTGCACAAACGCAAATGTTATCAACCAGTAATGATGTTCGATAGACTGCTTCCAATGCTTCCAACGCCACATATTCACCACTAAGCAGTTTAACAAGGTTTTTGCATCTATCTACAATCTGCAAACGACCTCCAGAAATCCAGCGACCAACATCGCCAGTATGCAACCAACCTTCATCATCAACAGGCGATTGTGAGTGGCCAACATAGCCATGAAAAACCGAGGGACCTCGCACACATATTTCTCCACAGTCATCACGTGCAAAGTATCCAGCATTCGGTACATCTGCCAGACAAATCTCCACCGACGGCACTGGTGCACCAACATTACCCAATGTAGTATCACCTGGTATCTGTACAGAAACCAGGCCAGAAGCTTCAGTAAGACCATAACCCTGAATCATAGGACACACAGCAGCCGCAATAAGTTTCTGAACAGAAGGACTAATAGCAGCGCCACCAGTAATAGCAATTTTCAAACAACCACCTGTAGCATCTCTTGAACGACGAAATACAACAGAATCCAATAAACCAGTAGGTAATCCCCAACGTACCATAAATGATTTTAAAGTAACAGCACCCCAAAAAATATTCTGTATAAACCAAGGACGACGTTCAACCTGATTTAAAATAGCAGCACGTACAGAATTCCATACTTGAGGTACACCCAACAAGACAGCAGGACATAAAGCACATAAATCTCCAACACATCCTTTTACCGTATTATCATCTGTCAATGTACGTGGTGATCCATATCCAATAGTTAATCCCGAATATAAACAATATGTTTCCACAAAAAATGCCAATACATGCGATAGTGGTAAATAAGATAATACTCGATCTGTTGAATAATCAATATGTGTTGGTACTAATTCATGTATTGCTCCACATACAGATAATAATCCACCATGTGAAATTTCTCCTCCTTTTGCACGTCCCGTTGTACCACTTGTAAATAATACCAATGCTATATCTGTTCCTTTTGCCACAGAAACATCCGCAGGTCGCTGTCGACCGTCTGCTTCAACATCTTCCAATTTCATCACATGCTGTATTCCAGCCGTCATAAGCTGAGCAGTAAAATTATTAATATAATCAGATTTGTCAGTGTCGCTTGATTCTGTATTCAAGTCATTGGTATGTCTTTCTGTTGCATCACCCCAATAAACCACTGCCCGTACAACCTCTGCCAGTCGTGGCGCCACACGTGCTAAACGTTCCAATTGATTTACGTGTGCTATCACAACACGTGTTTCAGCCTCAACTACAGCATCCACTAATCCATCATCTCCCAAAGTATCATACGCAGTTACCACCTGCAATCCCTGTGAAAAACAACCCAACATACTAAGCGTCCATTCTCGCGATGTAGGACCGTAAATAGCCACCCGTGATCCTACACCATCTGCAAGTCTTACTAGTCCAGCTCCCAATGCTCTAGTAACCGTATCCACTTGACGATATGTCATCCACTCATATTCACCTAATGAATATCTTTGCCATATGCGACCATTTTTTTCTTCTTGTGTTATTCCTAACAGACGTCTTCTTCCCAGTGTTTTCTTATCAGGCTCACGTTTCAATCGGTATTCGAATGCCTCATATACTGTATAAATATCAGGTAAAGCGCTATCTGTCAATCCTCGTTGTATTGTTGTAGGATACCGTCGGATTGTAGTTGTTGTACTACTACCAGTACCTGGAAGTTCTTTTGAATACTGTTTATGCATTCTTGGAAGTAAATTGCTTGGTCCTTCACTCGTTATGAAACAAAATCCACCAGTGACAATTTGTATAATTATGCGGCTCTTTTATCTTTTGTGAAATAGACTTGAATAAGAAGTCCTTTAAGCCGCAAAAATAAAAATAAAAAATAAAAAAAAATATAGAAGAGAAAGGGTGGCTACAACTTGCGAAAAAAAAAACCTTTGTTTTTTCAACCACTTTTATCACTTGGATGCTCAGGCAGATGAAAATAAAGCCTTTGTCTCGTGTGCCTCGCCCATATTACTCTTTTACCAGTTTATTACTACCCATTTTAATCAATAAATAAAAATCATTTAATCAACTTGGCTAACTGCCTCCACCTTCTTATACCTATCTCTTCCTCTCCATCCCTGCCATATTATCGCTAATATTCCTATGAGTGCCGCCACTACACATCCCGCTAGTGCTCCTCGTGCCTTCCGCGTCCAACCAAACGGATAAGGGAAAGGTCCTGTAGGCAACCCCTCCAGATCCACGCCCTTTCGTCCTGCTGCATTGCCACTAGTGGGGATTCCGGCACTGGCACAATGGTCGTATATCTGTTTCGGTACGTGCAGACGCTGTTGCATAACATCCGGAGCCTCAACCACTACCATATTCAATCCTCCTTCAATATGCCATTCGATATGGCAGTGGAATAACCATGTGCCAGGATTATCTGCACGGAATCTCAGAATAACATATTCCATACTAGGAATCATTACTGTATCACGACGCATAGGTGCACTGTGAGGCTGTGGATTATGTGTTGCGTCATATGGTGCAGGACCTCTCTCAATCATTTGGAAATGATGACCATGAAGATGAAACGGATGATTGCCAGCATCATAATTGTTTACTACCAATTGTACTTCTTGTAAATGTTCTACCACATGTGCATTAGTTTGAGGACCATATACCTCTTGTTTTAATGCATCCTTACCAGTACTCAATGCTGTAAAAATTGATGGTACCAATGGCGCTACATAAGTAATATTATTGAATGTTCCATGGTTCAATGCATCCGTGTACTGATTAAAATGTACATCCAATGTATAACTGACATCAAATCCCAATGCTGTTTCTTTTGTATAAGGCGTCAATACAATATCATCAAATGCACTCCAATCTGTTTCACCACCCTTCCAGACATTTGCATTGCTATTGTATTCTACTAGTCCCGTGCTATTATATACTAATCCTTCTGGTATTGCATCAAACATATCTGTATCCATGTCTGCATGGAATATATAATTGTTTGATGTGTTGTTATGAGCAGTCACCAGTACCGACGTTCGTTGCGCTGCTGCCAATCTCACATTACCTACTTCTGCAGCTTCCGTGTCTACACCATCCACTTCCACTACTCGCATTTTATGCCCATCTATAGAAAAATGAAACGTTGCCAATGCAGACATGTTGATTATTCGCAATCTGTACGTTTTACCTGCTTCAAACGCCAATTTTGCAGTCTTTTTCCCGCCAATGCCATTTATCAGTGCACCATTGGGTACTGGTTCCGCACCACCTGGATTTTTCCAACTCAAAAATTCTTGCAATAATCCTGCCGCCTCATCATGATACCAATCCTCCAGCGTTACTATCATTTCCTCATCGTACTCGTGTGATTCTTTATCGTTGTGTAGAATTACTGGTGCTCTTATTCCGTCCACATATTGTGCACTATAATGAGAATGAATCCAATATGTTCCTGTTTGCGATATTTCCATGCGATAAGTCATATTAGCTCCTGCTGGAATTCCACATTGAGTTACCATAGATGGTCCATCCATGTAGTTGGTACCATTCTGATATATTCCGTGTGTATGCAGGGTCGTAGGCTTGTCAAGAGAATTACGCACTTCTACCACCAATGTATCGTTTATCATCGCGTGAAGTGCTGGTGGTGGCCACTTTCCATTAACTCCTATCACTTGTCGCTGTTGCTGTCCGTCTGGATTCGCTTCCACATATCCAATATCCCAATAGTTTATAACTTCCTTGCCTTGTACTAGACATGCTATTAAAGCTACAAATATCGCTCCTAAGTATTCCCAACGCATTATTTAAAAAAAATCTGTAAAATCAAACCTGCTTAAATAACTCAAACAACAATAAAAAAAAAAAATAGAAAGCTACCAATGCTTTTGGTAAACTTTAATTGAATAAAACGTAGATTTTAACTAAAATTTTATCAAATTGCTTATTAAAAAGAAAATTTAGATAGCGAAGAAAACACCGCTCAGAAGATTGAGTCAAACAGTGGCCTGAGCACTGTCTTTGCATTTTAATACAATTCCATTTTTCCTATCTCTGACTTTTTTTTTTCTCGTCATTTTCTTTTGAAGAAATCTATCTGTCGGCCAGACATGAAAAAGAAAAGTTTTCCCCACTGTTTTGACAGCATTCATTGTCTGACAATCGTACCAATACTATAAACGACTGCATACTACTCCACACTTGTCATTTTACAAATTCCTGTTTATTTCTGAAGAAAAAAAAAAAAAAAAAAAGGCAAATCCGGACAAGAAATCTGATAAGGCATTTTCTCTCCCCCCCCCCAAAAATTACAATAAACTTATCCAAATGATTGCTCATTTCATGCTCCAATTGACCACCTTAATAAAAATCTCTCCATAATGCATTTTTTGAAATGTAAAGCTGCATTTGGTACAATTGTCCGTATCAAATGGAACTTTCCATGCATTCTCGGCTTATCCGATGACTTCCGTTGCTTTCCAAAATGAAACGCCGAGTACTTGGTAAAAAAAAAAAAAAATTCCTTATCTGTTTTGTTTTGTTTTTTTCTTTTAATTATTTAGTATTATAATAAATAATTTAGTTTCTATACGCTTACAATAGCTTTTTACCAACTACGAGATTGCAAGAATGGTGGATGTATTTAACGTTGCAATTTTTTTTATAATTTTGCGCGAGACTATTGAAGCTGCTATGATTATTTCAGTATTGCAGTCGTTCTGTCGTCAGATTTTTGCTGCTGACCAGCCATCATTCCGTCGTGCACGACGACAAATTTGGATTGGTGCTATTGTCGGCTTTGTAATTTGTCTAGTAATTGGTGCTATTTTTATTGGCGTATTTTATGCGCTCTCCACAGACCTGTGGGGAAAAACTGAGAATCTGTGGGAAGGAATATTCTGTCTAGTTGCCTGTATTATGATCACTGCTATGGGTATCGGTATGCTGCGCGCTGGACAAATGCAAGAAAAGTGGAGCTCTCGTCTATCCACTGCCATCAACCAACAATCCGAGTCTTCTGGCTGGCGCAAGTGGGTTAATCTAAGGTTTTTCTCATCCAAGTACATTTTCTTCCATCTGCCCTTTATTACCGTACTAAGGGAGGGTCTAGAAGCTGTAGTTTTTGTTGGCGGCGTTTCGCTTGGAATTTCAGCACGTTCCATTCCATTGGCTGTTGTAGTTGGACTTATTTGCGGGGGATTAATTGGTTATCTGATGTACCGATCAGGAAATGCCATGTCATTCCATTGGTTCTTTGTTCTCACCACTTGTATTCTATATCTGATTGCTGCAGGATTGTTTTCCCGTAGCGTATGGTTTTTTGAAACCCACATCTTCTCAAAGTATGCGGGCGGTGATCCTGATGCTACAGGTCTCATTGACGTGCGGTCGAATGTCTGGGCGCTTGATTATGGTGATCCAGAGGCGAATGATAACTCGGGTTGGGGAATTTTTAATGCAATCTTGGGTTGGCAGAGTGTTGCCACCTATGGAAGCATTATTTCTTATTGCATCTATTGGCTTTTTGTTGCTGTCACGCTGGTTGCCCTGCACTTTTACGATACCAGATCAACTCGTGGTTCAGCTACTACGCTTGAAATCGGTTCAGACAATAATAATAATGATGATGATGATGATCTTGAAAAGAAGCCGCCGTTGCCCGACTCTGCTCATTTTTCTAAATTTGTGCCTAGGCCTTCCCAGTCTGTGGAGGTTGTCGATTAGTACTTCTGGTTAGTAAATCAAATATAACAATATTATAATTATCCTACCATCTATTTTTTTTCTTCAGGCTTTTAAGCAACTGCTACGTTGTATCCTTCTCAGCTGCGGTGCTTGAGTTTTTAAACTATATAATACCCCACCTTAGCAAAATTTTGCACAAGCAAACATGTGCTGTTTCCACGTGTATTTTGATGTTGTGCAATCTAATCTTGCCAACATGATAAGTAAGGCATTATGCGTCTTTTCCTTTAATTATACAGTTCGCTGTTGATTCTATGATGGTCATTGGAATTATTTCTACAATTTGCAGGTTGCAGACACTGCAGATATTGGACATTCCATACTGACAAGCCGCGTGTTTTGGATCAAATAGATATTTATCCAAATGGCGTCTGTTGCTCTGCTGGGGGGGGGACCACATCTGGTTTGCGCTCCCTATTCTCGATCTCAAATCTGTAATCTGCAAAATTCACCTTTGCAAATCTTCCCTTTTCATCTTCGTTTTTCACCCGGCGAAACAAAACTCTTTCTCGGCGAAACCCCCCCAATTTCCTCTGTGCAGAAAACCCGATCCCCAACTTGACAACGTGCTCATGTATACTTTACCACCGCTGTCAACACATGTAAGCGGACATTGAATCTTTACAGCGTTAGACATGTAAAAGTATTTGCAACCAAAAAAAAAATACACACACACAATCGCCGGACAAAAAGAGGGATCGGGTTGTTGTTGTGAGCAGGCAAAAAAG